>JADRCD010217658.1:5000-7500 GCA_019843815.1 Montemys delectorum | reverse complement strand
TCTAGTAATGAACACATTGGCTGATTCCATCCTAAGAGACAGTTCGAGATGTGTACAGGTTTATATATATGCTTGTAGTAATTCTGGACTGAGCTAAGTATTTCCTTTGATTTGTTGGATGGTGGAATGTAATGGATTCACTTTAGGATCCAAATGCTGAGCCTAACATTCAAGTCTTAACTTGCCAACCAGGATGGTTGCTCGCATCCATGTTTCTTTCTGCTAAGTAGAATGTCAGTTCTCAGGAAGGTCTCGGGAACTTAAACTTTACTCAGCCCCTAGTCAAAAGAGAAGTCTTATTTTAAATAGCTTCTTATACTGGTGCAAGCATCTCTCTTATGTTGGATTCCATCCCAGGGGCAGCTTAGAAAGGCAAATACCATCGAAGCTTATACACAGTTTTCAGAGGTGTTGCTCAGTGGTAGGTTTGGCTCCAACCTTAGTGTGGCTAAGTATGCAAAGCAGTTCTACTAACTTCTGTCATGACTGGTTTCCAAGGGCACAGAACATAGCAGAATATATAATGAACTCGGGAATGAGAAGTTTCCTAGGAAAAGCAGAGCTATCATATGAGAAGGTTTTCTTATACTATTAGTAACAGAACAAAATGGAAAGGTAGCCAGGTAACAGTTACCTAGACCTTGATATTTTACCTAGGCCTTAACAGTTTTCTTGATACTCAGGAATATCAGGTAGGATGAAGAGATCCTGACCAACCAAGTCAAGATAGGAAGCCCCTCTCTCATGGATCTCACCTTCAACAGAGTCAGGTTTCAACAGTGACTGAAAGAGCAACAATTTTTAAAATCTGGGGGAAAAAAGTACTTTAAAAATAGTACGTATTATTGTTATTCATCTATTGGTAAGGGGATTTTCCTTTTTTGTTTGTCTACTTGTTGGTTTGTTTCATTTAGGAACTCCTACTTTACCAATATACCTGCTTCCATCTCTCAAGTCCTGGGATAGCAAACTTGGGATGCCACACTTGTCTAGCTGGCTTCATTTTAGTAGCTCCTCAAGCAAAGAAGAGTCTGGTCCTGAACATACAATGTAGCTGCTGGTTTGATGCATCTTAAGAAAAAGAAGTAGAATGCTTTGTTCTGTAAACATTCCAGTTCCTGATTAAACCTTGAAAGGGAATCTACATTTAACGACAGCTATTTTATTTTATTTTAGTAATTGGTGTGGTTGTGATTGAGTAGACAAGGTGATAGAGTAGTAATCCATTTTGGACTCAGAATTTACAAAATTTTAACTAGATTCAAAATACTCAGAAGTTTGGAAAATTTCTGGGGTTAGGAAAAGAAAGAGAGAAAGAAAGGAAGAAAAAAAGGAAGGAAGGGAGAAGGAAGGAAAGGAAGAAAGAGAGAGAGAGAAAGAAAGATAAGTAGGTGACGAATTATAAACAAAAGCCTCATCCTAGGGTCCAACCGTGTGTGTGGTGCTGGGATTATGTCCTTCCCAGGGAGAAGCTAGAGAATCACCCTCTTACAAAGGAATTCTAGAATCCTACCTAACCTGTTTGTAATGCAAGTAAGGAGTGTCAGAGGTACGTTCTACTACAAGGTAAATACTTTTTGCTCCCAGGTGACTGAAAAACTAAAAGATACAAATCCCCAGAATGGTAATAAATAATTAATTAAATCATTAGTATAGGGTTTATTTTCTTTTGTATGTTAGGAATTCTTTAAATGTAGTGTTTTAGCCATTTTAAGGGTGACAAGGATCACATTATTTGTTATGTATGTATTTATTTAAACATTTGTTTCTCTTTTGCATAAGGGTGTTACTCTGTAGATTACCCTGGCTTGACACTCAAGGCAATCCTACCTCGGCCTCTGAGTACATAGATTATTTGCCGGAACCAGACAATTCAGCTGAAGTGCTTGCGTATACACGTGGTAAATTTGTCTAATTGGTGGGAATAGGGCCCCGGGAGGACCAAGGGGAATGGTGTCGCAGAAGGAGGAGGCGGCAGTCCAGAGGAGGCGGCTTTGGTGGAAAGGAAGCGGCTGTTTAAAATTTAAACGACTTTGCAGGACTCTTTCTCTGGAGAGCCGACATTCGTGTGCAGAAAAAGACGTGCTGACAACCACTTTAGTAAGTCTAAATCCGGCGAAGTAATTCTTGATCCAGCCTTTGCGCTCTTGATTTCAGACCAGGGAGAGTCCATTGGCAGTCTTGGGCAGGAGTGAATCACAAAGGCCTAAATTTAAAAAAGTATGAAGATTGTGAAAAAAGGATTTAAAAGACAAAATAAATTGCTGAATTAAAACAACAGAAATCAACTGTCGAATACACTATATATAAACTTTAGAAACACTCTCTGTAACAGCAGAGTGGCGCAGCGGAAGCGTGCTGGGCCCATAACCCAGAGGTCGATGGATCGAAACCATCCTCTGCTATGCTTTTTTTTTCCCCTACATGTTTTTTTTTCCCCTATAGCAATGTTACTCTCAAACAGTTCTCAAGGTTTTATCATAATAAAAATTCTGAGATC
>JADRCD010217658.1:0-2500 GCA_019843815.1 Montemys delectorum | reverse complement strand
CCACAGGCATGCACACAAGTACACACTCTCACACTCACAGACATGCACTCACATCACACACTCACACAGGAATGCACACACACATTCACATAGAAATCATCTTCTATCTCCATCCCCCTCCACCCATCCCCCCAAAAACAAACCCAGAGTCTTCAAAGATAATCTAGATTAAGGAGGTTGGGGGTAGTTTAATTGGTTAAGCAGTTAGTGAGCTGCTCTTCCAGAGGATCTGAGATTGGTTTCCAGCATCCAAGCCGGCGGCTCTCCCCAGCCGATAAACCTTGGCCGCTGCAATTAAACCCAACAACCTTTTCTGGCCTCCGAAGACCCTGACATACAGTTGAAGAACATAGTCAGCTATATAGCAAATTCAAGGCCAGACTGCTATAGTCAAACCTATTCTGAAACCTAAACAACACAGGAACTAAATGGGGGCTGGGGGTAGGGAAAGCTTCCCTGTGTTGTGGGTCACGGAGGTCATTTCTCCTAGTTTACTATTTGAGTATATATATTCCAGAGAACCACCTTCGTTCCACGGAATTGTGAAATGAAGCACGGGGTACAAAATTTCTAACTTATCTGTGAAGAGAGGTAAAATAAAATTACGCTAGTTTCTCATATGATCCGATTCTAACAACTGCCCAAGTCTCCGACACGTAAGAAATCAGCCCTGTTATTTTCACTTGACTTGTTGAAGTTTGCGTGGTCTTTCTTTAGTCATTTGTCCTTTTCTTAGGCAAGACAGAGAAATGGGTTCACAGTCAAAAATCCTTGGAAATTCTACACGGTGTTCCTTCCTCTACCGGATTCCAGAGTCCGGTGACGTGGTCTCAGTTAGCTACAGTGAGTAAGCACTGCAGGAGATCTGAGAACACAAGTTACCCCTTCTTAGTCTAAGAGTCCCCGAGGATTGTGGGTTTAGAGCTCAACTTTAAAATGATCCTGTCGGTCCATCCCTCCCTCCCTCTTCATTCTCCTAGTTCCTTGCGTTTGGCTTATCTACCCTAAATTGAGTGGACTTGTAACTGCAGACGCCTCTTTGCGGATTCCAGAGAATGTGTCTGTATCGAGGGGGTTCAACTTCCAGGAGGCCTTCATTCTCTTGAAAAGGAATCTGCGGTTCTTTTGTTTTTCTAAGTACACTTCTACGTTTCTTTTTTACTAAAGTTCTTCGCGAACTGCACCTATCCACTACTTTATCTTAACACTTCAGAGAAAAAGGAGGGAAAGGTAGTCGTGGCCGAGTGGTTAAGGCGATGGACTTGAAATCCATTGGGGTTTCCCCGCGCAGGTTCGAATCCTGCCGACTACGGTTTTACCAAGACCCATTTCCATGAACTATAACCACCCTCCTTCTTGAACTTGAAAGTTGTGTTGTTTACCTCGCTAGTTCTTTGAATTAGAACAACTCTGTAACTTCCATGAAGTCTCTTTAAAATAGTAACACTTGAAGGCCAAAGCAGCCTTAAGGGAGTTGAGCTCCACATTGAAAGATTAACATGTTTAAAGACCCGAGTTTCATATTATCTCCTCCCGTGCTGATGTACTAAAAACTGAGAACATTGATGTTACAAAGTACAATCTATTGAATTCGATTAAAAACATTAAATTACACAAAGAAGAGTTTAAAAGTGCACTCCCAGTTTTCTTATCAGTGTAATTCCACCAGGCAGACAGAATGACCATGGTTAACAGCTGCCTGGCAAAAGCAGCCCTGGTCTATCTCTAGATAACAATGACAATGTATTATACTGTAACTCTCCCAACTTGTCCGAACAACCAAACCTTGGAATTTTCTGTCTCTTCGTACAACATTCGTAATTGCTCAAAGTGGAACTTGGAGCTGTAAAACCATATAAGATGACAGAGATTTCTGTATGAGGCTTACTCCGGGTCTGAAGCCACAACCGCTTGTGCACTGTTATGTTTGCTTTATTAATCTTTAAGCGCTAGAGTGTTTTCTCACTGAGAAGGCATGTTAATTCTACAACAGCATTGATAATTGAACCTAGAGTCTTAAGCGTGCTAGGCAAGTGCTCTACCACTGAGCTGAATTGCTACCCTAACCTTGAGGCTCACTAAAAGCCTTCTGCCCCTGTCTCACAGGAGCTAGGCAGAAGTTACAGGCCTGTGCCACATGTCTATTTTCTCTATTCTAAATAAACTGCTCAGTGACACATAATGACTCGGTAAACTAAAGGTTTCTGGATAGAATTATAAACCCAGATTTCATATTCCCAAACTATCATGTTGTTCGAAGAGCTTTATCGGGTACCTCAAATGCTGAATATCAAATCTCGTTTCTCAAGGTCTTCTTGTGGAGAATCTCAACTTAGAGGCAATCACTCAAGACGCAGGATCTTTTAGAGGGAGGTGGAACATTGTAGCCTTCAGGGAAGCTCATTGGCTCAGGAAGTAAACCTCTCAAGCACCGTAGAAAGTCCCTAAACTGACCAGATATGACAGGTCCTCCTCAAGCTTAGTTATAAGCATAATTAAG
>JADRCD010217657.1:0-14790 GCA_019843815.1 Montemys delectorum | reverse complement strand
AACTTTTCTCATCATAATGCAATAAAAGTTAAAAAAAAAAAAAATTTCCACGCAGCACTGAGCAAAACTGCGAGGGGGTCTCTACTTCCTATCATTAGCTGGTGCTCTTTGCAAAGGACTGCTTTTATTGGAAATTGCTCCTCCTAGTACATTTTAAGCAATTCCATTTTTTGTAAATTCCATTTTTTTGTAAAAGGGAAAACACTTCCTATAATACAAAAATTTGAGCTTCTATGGGAATCCATTAAGATTTCATTGTTAAAAGTGTCCATGAAATGTATTCATTTCATAGGACTGTTAGAACAAGCCACCACAATCCTAATGACCTAATAAAGAAGGAGACTTATTGACAACCTCCCCCTCTCGGCCCCCCACCCCCCCACCCCCCCAGTTCAAGATATAAACAGGCCTGTGTCTCCTCTGAGCCCTGGAGGGAAATCTGTCCTTCCCCTTGCCTGGCTTTTGTTAGCTTGACAGCCATCCTTGGCAGTCTTTGATTCATGGGTGCATGGTTCCAGTGTCCTGTCTTCACAAGGTGTTCTCTCCTGACTCCTCCTCACAGCCTTCCTTCTGTGTGTGGCTGCGTCTCTACTCACACTCTTTTCTTCCTAAGGAACAGGTAGCATGACTAGCAACAACTTATTGACTCCATCTTAACCTGGCTACCTGTAAAGACTTTGGACATTATTCAACCCATAGTTTAGTTATCATGAAACTGATGCTTAGAAACATGTCATTCTGTTTACAAGAAAGCCTGCCAGTTGCTCTGACCCATAGTCGTGGATGTCGCTATCTGGCTTTTTAAAATACATTGAGGCTACCATCTTATTCAGTGATCAAATGTGTTCTCATTTGATTATTAGACCTAATTAGATGCGTATCATTTTAACACCATCTAGACTACATTTCTGGCCTGACCTAAGACCTTGTGCAGAGCTGTTCATGATTGTACTTTGTTTAAATGAGATATGTCTTCCATAGTCTCAGGCATCCAGACACTTGGTCCTCAGTTGGTAGATCTGTTTGGGGAGGGTTTTGGTATGAAATGTGGGTTCAGGGAGGGAGTGACTTTGAGAGAGGGAGAAACCTCACTTACTTTCCATCTGCTTCAGTGTGTGGTTGAGGCGTGAGCTCTTGGCACCCTGCCCCAGCTGCCATGCCTGCTGCCTGTTGCCACAGTGGACTCTCGTTTCTTCAGAACTATAAGCCAAATAAAACTCTTTTCTCTGTAAGTTGCCTTGGATATGATGTTTTATTGCAGTAACAGAAAAGAAACTAATGGAATCCTTTGTATTCATCAATACCCGTTTGCCTTCTTGTGTTCTCCAGAGTGTTTTCCTAGCATCTGGTTTACCATCTCATTTCCAAACTCATACCAAGTTAGGCCTCTGTCTAATAGACACTCAGCTCAAAAAGAGAATGATCATTTCCAATAGGCAAAGCTAACAACACAGTCTGGCAGAAGAACTATAAAGTTCATTCCTGTATACTTCTCCTGTGGACAGAAGCCACTTAGAAAGATCTGCTCCATTCCCACTCTGAACTGCTGCTTTATCTGCCCCTCATTCATTACCTTTAACACTTTAATCTACACGTTGTAAGTTTAACTAAAGCTGGGCATGGTGGTGTAATGCCTCTAATCCCAGTACTTGAGAGTCAGAGGCACATGGATCTCTGTGAGTTTGAGGCCAGCCTGGTCTACATAGTGAGTTCCAGGACAGCCAGAGCTACACAGTGAGACCCTGTTTTATCTCTTTTTTTCGTCTCAAAAAGAAAAACAAACAAACAAACAAAAAACCTTTAAGACAGAACTGTCAAGCATCAGCAGTAGACAGCGTCACTACATTCGGGGACAGTGATTGCCATGAGGGCCTAAATTCCCAGCAGCTTTGTTGTATGCAAAAGTATAATTTTCTTAGTTTAAAAATACAGTATTGTTTCCTCATATCACTGAAAATGCATTCATGTTTCTTTTAAATACATTTATTTGGACAATATCAGTAGCATAATAACCGAACCTCCCCAGCTATGACTTGGTCAGGTCAGGCGATAGAAAAGCTCATGTGAAAATCTTAGAAAGGAGTGGGTTTATTCATTCATGAATTCATTCATTCATGAAGTCTCGGTGGCTCCATTCATCTTTTCTCTCTAACTGCTGATGATTCATAGCCAGAATATGAAGTTTTCTCAAAAGAAGAAATAGAGGAAATGTCTGGAACAATGGTGTTGATGTCTCCTCTGTTATGAAACCTTCACGGCATATTTCAGTCTCGTGGAGTCTTTTGTGTTATTCTGACTGTCAATAAGAACCAGGGGGTTGTGCTGGTGATTCTTGATGATTTCGACAACACTTCCAAAGTACTAGAGAAGGAAAACATGACAGGTCAATTTCTGCTTATGTTCTCTCCATGCCCTCTCTCCACCCGTAGTCTCCCCCGACTTTCTCAAGTTGTTCACGGTTATTGGGGCTCAACTGACACTCTGCTCAGAAGTGTCCATCTATTTTAACAAAGCTTGGACCCTGAAGGATGGTTGGTTCTGGACTTTTCTATATTCAGTAAGCCAAAGTCACATGGATAGCTTCAATTACAATACCTACTTCGACGAGTTACTGATTATGATGTAATATTTGTTTAAATGTTTTACTAAATGTTTTAAAAATATTTGCTTCTGAGCCAGGTGTGGTAGTGCACAACTTTAACCCCAGTGCTTGCGACACAGAGACAGGATGATCCCTGAGTTCAGGCCAGTGTGGTCTACAGAGTAAGTTCCAGAACAGTTACCTATCTTGAAACCCTGTCTTGAAAAAAACTATAAATTATTTAAAATTTGCTTCTATTGTCAAACATGAAACTGCCATGTGATAGACTTCTTTATATCCCTCACAAAACGCAAATTATTTTCAGTGTTACCCAAATCTTGACAATCTCCCAAAAGTCCATGTGTTAAAGGTGAGGCTCCCACAGTGCCACCACTGTTAACTTAATGGAACCTTTACGAAGCAAGCCTCGTAGGAAGTCTTTAATTCATTCTGGATGTGCCCTTGTGGGGATCATGAGACCCTGGTCCTTCCTCTTCATGAGTGATTTCACTCTGCCATGATGTATTGACTCACCATGGCGTCAAAAACAAGGGGCCCATCTATCTACTGTTGACTAAGACCTTCAAAACTGAGCCAAAATAAACTTTTCATCTTTATAAGTTGGTTATGATAGGTATTTTTGTTATGGTGATGGAAGCAAACTGAAACATAATGACATAATATATTACTCAGGATTCAGTACTAAAAAACTTATTTCCGGGATACATTTATATTTTTGTTTTCTTTTCTGAACAAGAAAAGGGAACTTTATGAGCCCTTTTATTTCTATCTATACTTGGCTGCTCATAAACTTAGAGGTAATTCAGTGTTAAAGTAATAATGAAGTTTCTTGCCATAGTCTCACCATACATATTACTCTTTCTGTTTTTGAATGTCCCATGTCTATAAGTCTTAATTTAAGGATGTCAGAAAGTTTGTCTTTAAATTATCAAAGTTTTAAATGAAAGATTAAAGGCATATAACACAGACCATGCAACAAAATGCATTATGCATACAAAAGGGCACAGTCATTAGTAAGTACATTTATCATTTTTAAAGTAATTGGTCTGTAAGAGTTGCATGGTTTATGGAATTGGTACCTGTTGACTTGATTGTATCATTTAACCTGTTAAGTACAGATAGCTATCTGGAAGCAAAGCAATTAAAAAGTTTTATTGATCGTTTGGATTACTTCCAAGATCTCCACATTGAAGAACAATATATTCATAATATCAAACAACTTCTCAAATGCAATCGTTGTGTTTTAGCATCTGGTCATCTGAATGATAGAAACCCTGTGGAGGAGAGGCATGTGGTAGGGCTTTTAGATCCTTTCACCTTTACTCCCTCCCCTGAGGCAGTCACTTGGTGCTCTTCTAATGACCAGTGGAATTCCTTTGTGAGAAATGCCATGACACTTTGAGGGGGAAGGGGGAGTTTTGGGGGGGGGGAAGCAGGCACAGAATCTTGTCAAGCCAAATGCAGTCAGGAAAATTTGGGGAAACAAAGGTTAGGAAATGAGCTACCACAAGCTCTCTGAAAATGAATTCCAAGTTTTTAAAAAGTGTGTTTTGAACTTGAGAAACACAAAAGATTTAAGCTGAGGTGGAATTATTTGAGACAGGAAGTGGAGTTGCTCAAGCACATTTGGGCTTTAAATAAAAGATGAACTGGAGATCGTGTAGTTCTCTTTATTTATCTTCATATTAACTCGGTATATCTGAGATTTTCACATATGTACAGAAAACAGTTGGTCGGATAGCTCAACATCTCATGGCCAATGAACTAGAGCAGTCATCAAAGCTATGAGATTACTGTACTGTGCAAGCCAAAACATCTGCATGAAAAGGTAAACAATTAACTGGTTACTTATTGGCCACACACACACACACACACACACACACACACTATACACAAATAGAAGTAGAGGAACAATCTTTCAAAACATATGCACAGTTGGTATTAGATAGCCCAGATTTTCATTTGCCTATTTTCATGTTCAATATTGAAAACATCACTTTTTCTTACAAATTATTTAAAGGAGAATTTTAAAGTTGCTTTTCAGCACTGCCAGACACCTTTATAATAGTCCAGTACATATTTTAGTCCGGGGCTGGTTATGCTGAGTGCGGGGCGAAGTGCTGACTCACTGATTCTGAGGTAGAGAAGGAGGTTCTTAGGAACGCAGGAATTCCTGTTGAGTAGTGTGGATTTTTTTTTTCCCTTGCAAGGAAGCTCTCAGTCTCTCAGTTTATACAAGAGAATTTCAGGACCTGTGAATAGGACAGCTCCCAGCTCCCCATTTTCCTGCCCTTGAAGGTGAGCTAAACCCCTGAGAAGACATGGAAATGAAGCAACTCCTAGATCTGTCCTGTCAGCATCGCTGTTATTTCCTAACACTAATTATGATTAAAGAACATTTTTAAAGAGACTTTTAAGATCGATTTTTCAGCAGGAATAGGAGTCTTTACAAGCAGAGGGAAGCAGGCAGGGACCTGTAAGTTTTTCTTGAGTCCTTCCATCATCCAATCCTCTTACTATTGCCAGTGAAACTCTTTGGTGATAAACACAATGATACATTTGTTCTGTTTATTTGGCACAGGGTGGGGCCAGAAAGCCGGGTGACTAAGGGAGCCAGTTTGGAGCAAGAGCAAGGTCAAGAAGTGTCCAAACTACAAAAATCTCATCCCGAGACAGGCAAGAGTTAGGACTGTTCCCTCCTTGCTCTGCATCTGCATGGATGTAGCCTATACAGCCCCCACCTCTGTCCCACTTAAGGTAATCACGTAGCCCGGTGGCCAAATTATAGGTTTAACTTCCTCTCTCCCTATAAGGACATGTCCAGCAAGCACCTTGGAATTCCTCTTCCTGCAAATAAAGCATTCCCAACAACCAACAATGTACACTCACTCTGAAGACCCCTTATCCACTCCCCAAGATTTATAGATTGTTCCCCCTAACCAAGGAGAGCAGTTTTACTGAAAACTGTCTCAGAGGAGGCTGTTTCTCTCCAGCATTCAAGCTGCCAGAGATCCTGCAAACCCACCTTCCCAGAGAAGCTTCACGACCTTTGCACAAAGATGTCTGAATACCCTGAGGGCAGAAGCAGAACCTGCGAGCAATGGCAAGCGAAGCTAAGGGCAATAGGAAACTAAAGGGCTGAGAAATAAGCTGGAACAGTCATTTAATGACATTGTTTTAAGTGGCAATGCAATTCTGCTCTTGATTAGTGTTCTCAGACAACTCAGGAAAGAGTTGTCTTTTCTAATCACCTGAGATTTTATTTAAAGCCTCAAGCTATAAAAACCCTAAAAGAAAACACAGAAGGAAAACGTTATGCTATCGGATTTGGCGATGATTCTCTGGATATGACAAAAGAACATAGGCACCAAAGCCAAGTTACATAAATGAGGCTACATAAAACTCAAACTGTTTGTCTGAACAAAATCAACAGTTGAAAGGTAAAGCAAGGAATGAGGGAAATTTGTCCCTACAGTCCCAAATTCAGAGGTGGCCATGGTCGCGCATGACTTTAATCCAAGAGAGGCAGAGACAAACTCAACAACAAGAACAGGAATACTTGATTGGAATGTGTACAAAGGAGTGGGATAAACATTTCCACACAGATGATGTATAAGTGGCCAATCAACATATAAAAAAATGCTGAGCAATACTAATCATCGGAGGAAAGTGAATGAGGTACCATGGTACATCTATTAATGTGCTACTATAATAAACAACCCAGAAATAACAAGTAACCAGTGCTGGGGGGTGGTATTGAGTGCTCATATATTGTTGCTGGGTTGTATAATAATGTTGTAGGTCCAGCTGTAACCTAAACATAACCAAGAGGTCTATGATAGTATTTTTGATCTGTGTGCCTTAACCACATTTTTGTTTTTGAAAACAAAAAAAAAAAAATCTTGCCTATAACTATTCAATTAACAATTGAATTCATTCATGCAGCATCCACTAAAGTAAGCCATTGTACTCCAGGTCTGGAAAAGCACAGTGAATAAGACACAGCCAATGCCTCAGTACTGAAAAAACCAAATGCATCAGTAATTATGATTTTTTCTTTTTTTAACAATGCTGGGTTTGGAAAGGTCTGTCTCCTCTTGAAAAAACCTTTTAAAATGTTCCTTCCTTCCCTTCCATCTCTCCATTCCTTCTTGCTTCCTTCTCTCCCTCCCTCTTTTGTCCCCCTCCCTCCCTCCCTCCCACTCTTCCTCCCTCTCTTCCTTCCTTTTCCTCCTTCCTTTCTCCCTTCCTTCTTCCATTTTAAAACTGGAAGCAGGTCCTCACTTTAAAGCCCAGGATGGACTTGAACTCACAATCTTCTATCCTCATCTTTCAAGTGTTGGCCTTGCAGGTAAGTGCCACTACATTTGCTCTTAAGTGTCTCTTCATTAGAACCTTGTTTGTGCTCCTTTCTCTGTTTAAACCATCCTTTCCACCTTTCTCTCTTTTTTCCCCTTCCTCCATCTTTCATTCCCCAGATTCAAATTCAACCCATCATTCAAGGTAAGAATAAGTATTCCTTTCTGGACCACTCATGGGTGTGGTGGTTTGAATAAGATTGGCACCCTTAGGCCCATGCATTTGGATGTTTAGTCATAAGGGAGTAGCACTATTTGAAAAGGCCAAGGAGGTGTGGACTTGTTGGAGGAGGTGTGTCATTGGTGGTGGTGGTGGGCTTTGAGGTTTGAAAAGCCCACACTGGGCTCAGTGTTGCTTGCTTTGCCTGCAGATCAGAACGTAGATCTTAGTTACTGCACCTGCTGCCATGTTCCCCACCACGGTAATAATGAACTAAACCCCTGAAACTTTAAGCAAGGCCCCAGTTAAGTGCTTTTCTTTATTAAGAGTTGCCTTGGTCATACATAGTGTCCCCTCACAGCGATAGAACACTGACAAAGACAATGGGTTATTCTTACTCGCACTCCATGATTCTTTTATGGGAACAGGCTAGATAAACAGAAACATACTGAGCTGTCATTTTGCTCCTAATTAATGACATTTCTGTTGGTTATTTAAGGCCTATGTATTTCATTACATAAGCTCATCTTAACCCAAGAATTACAGCCTAATGTTTCAGATCAAGTTCTGAATTCTCAAGTACTTCCCTGGTCACCTAACTCAATACCAGAGTTGAGTTCCTAGGCCTTGATTTTGGAATGCTAGTCTATCACCTTGATTCTTACAGCTTCAATTGGCCTTGGCATTTTGATTTTATTTATAGGTTTTCTTGGACTAATAATTATATCAGATTTCCCTTATTAGGTGGGGATAGGAGATGAGGAGATGGCTCAATGGACAAAGCACTTACTATGCAAACAAAAATGTGGGAGTTCAGATCCCCAGCGCCCATAACAATGCCAGGTGGACTTAGTGGTCTGCATGGAATTCTAGTACACAGAAGACAGACCCAGGGGATGCCCAGAACAAGTGGCTAGCTAGAGTAGCCATCTTTAATCAAAAGACCCTGCTTCAAGCAAGAAGGTGAAGAGCAATCAAGAAACACTCCTAAATATAAGCACTGGGCCTCCACACCCGCCCCCACCTGCACACCAAACACACATAAGTTAAAAGTTAAACAAAAATACTAGCATAAGTATTACATTTTCTTCTGACTTCCCATAGGATATACTATTACACAGTGTGCCTCATATACTACATTATATAGTATTTCAAAACATGACATTTCATCTTATTCCCGACTTATGACATATATACAACCTGTACTGGCTGGTTTTGTGTGCCAACTTGACACAGGCTGGAGTTATCACAGAGAAGGGAGCTTCAGTTGGGGAAGTGCCTCCATGAGATCCAGCTGTGGGGCATTTTCTCAATTAGTGATCAAGGCGGGAGGGCCCCTTGTGGGTGGTGCCATCCCCGGGCTAGAAGTCTTGAGTTCTATAAGAGAGCAGGCTGAGCAAGCCAGGGGAAGCAAGCCAGCAAGGAACATCCCTCCATGGCCTCTGCGTCAGCTCCTGCTTCCTGACCTGCCTGAGTTCCAGTCCCGACTTCCTTTGGTGATCAACAGCAATGTAGAAGTGTAAGCCAAATAAACCCTTTCCTCCCCAATTTGCTTATTGGTCATAATGTTTGTGCAGGAATAGAAACCCTGACTAAGACACAACCCTAAGATCAAATACTTTTGCACTCTTTTCCTTTATCTCTGGCGCCTAACAGAGATTGCTGCCGCTGCGTTCAATACACAGACACAGAGCTACATTAAAGAGAAGTCATCAGCCAGCCACAGTGATCCTTCCCTGCAGGCCTCTACTCAGGAGGATTATGAGTTTAGGGCTAGCCTGGGCTAGGGGGTTTTAGGCCCACCTAGGCTACCTATTACAACTGTTTCTCAAAACAAGAAAATAAAGAAAGAGAGAAATGACGGCTACTAACCTCTTCACCATTTTTCTTCTTTCCCAAAGCATACTGTTTGGTTGCTTCAATAAACCGTACAGGAATATTATATACTCGCTTGTTAAAGAACGCAACTAGTGTGTACGGCTGCTTAGAATCATGGCCAGAGCTTTTCCGAATAAGAAACGATCCGTCCTGTTTAAGGAAAGCAGAATGATAGTATTAGTTATATTTCTTCAAGCTAGAAATCAGTTTGCCATGAGTATTTTATCATTTTCAGATATTATTTAGCTCCACATTTTTTGTTATTGATTAGAATTTGTTTTATTATTTTCCATGAATACTATTTATTAAAATGGATACTCAGACAAACTTGAGTGAAGTCAATGCTAGTGTTTAATGTGTCGACTAAGGTATTGTGCTCGCTGGGATTTAGAAACATGCAAAAAGGATACAGTAAGATCAAAGTTAGAGTCTCTCGAGCTAGAGCCCATGTTTGCAAGTTCCTTAAGTAAAAATCTAAATGTTAAGAAACGGAAGCTGGGAATTCAAGCTTTTAGCTGAAGAAAACTCTCACCTCGATAGACTTATTTTAAACTATAAAAACTATAAAAAATTTCAATGTGTAGTAAATATTTTATTAAAATAGCTTAAAATCATACGTTTAAAAAAATTATAGACAAAACATGACCTAAAAGACAGGAAGAAGAAATGCAAAAATTGGTGTTTGGCCTTAGGAAGGAACTTGAAGAAAAAGACAAAAAGACCTAGCTCAGAAACAAAGGAATAAAATTCACAAGGTTTCCGGGGACTAAGTAAGGTCTAATAAATTTAATCTGTGGCCCAGAGTAAACCTTGGAGACAGCCACGGTGACAGCCTCTGCATTCAAAGTGGACTGCAGCGGAGGGAGCCAGGCCATGATGACCACTCAAGAGTGACAGAGGCCTGAAGACAACTCTGAAAACCTGTGGCTGACTGTCCTGGCTCCAAAGGCTGCGAAGTCAACCATGGCTCGCTGCAACAGCAGCAGCACCAGCAAGGGTAAACCTCAGGACTTCTGGGCAGCCCCGCGCCTTGGCCAAAGCACTAGCCCTTGGGGGGGGGGGGGGCGGTGGGGGGAAACTAGCTAAGGAGGTCAACAGTGGCTGGTTCAAAAGGCAAGCCTCAAGGACTGTGAGTCATAAGGAAAGCAAGGATGTGATTGGCCCATACAAACAGGGTGTGGCTGCTCCAAAACACACTCTCTCCCAAACCCAGACTCTCTAGGGCCACCTTCCCTGGTGTGCTGTACTGGGTCCCACAAAGGGGGTCAGGGAGCAGTTTATTCCCTAACTAGAGTGGGATGGACAAGAAAGAAGCAAAAACTTGTTGGAGACAGCCTTAGAAGGCCTTCTCCTGATCTACCTACGATTTCTGTCTAGGCAGAGCAAAAAAACTCTCACCAGCTGATTGGCGACATTTTGACAGGGATTTGAGGGGTTTTTTTGTTTTTTGTTTTTGTTTTGTTTGTTTTTTTTTAAATGGGAGAACAGAAGAAGTGAAAAGGAAACTTTAATCTTCCACTGTCCCATCTGTCCCCAATGTTGAGCTCTCAAAAAATATTTCCTAGTAGTGTCTTCTGCCTTAATCCATATCCTAAGTCCCGTAAGTTGGTTCAAAATAGCCTTCCTCCCTCGCCCCTCTAACGTTAGGCTCCTGCAGCATCAGGTCTTCCCCAGAACTCCTTGCTTCTGGGTTCTCGCTATTGTTTGAGGGTAGTGGATCCCCTGTTTGAAATGAAAGACAAACAGGAAGGAGATTTAAGAGTGAAGCAGCGGGTGCTCCCAAAGGGAAATAGCTCCTGCACCTAACCCGTGTAACTACTAGTTGGATTAATGATGAACCTCAGGTGCGATGTGGGATTTTTAGGTGCCCCAACCTTGTTGGATCTGTGCAAGGCCTCTTCAGCAGACTTGCGGTCGCAGGCGCCAGCATACCAGGGCTTACTGAGCAGTTCAGCCTCCTGTGAGACAGAAGCATTGTGAAACAGGAGTTGGTGGTCCTCAAAGGAAATGAAACTTTAACCTCGGTGCTTGCAAAACCAAGATGGGAACAATAATCTACATCTTTATCAGTAATGTGAAAATGAGTTTCATGCTTCCTTTGGCCAACCACAAAGATTATGTGACTAGCTCATTCCCATTTGGTATTAAGATGCTAAATTTAGTCTTAAAACATAAATGGACCTTACTAGATTCCTGAACCATTTTCCTCCCGAATGAATTATTTACTCTTTTCTCATTGTGCTAATATTCTTTTAAAATTTATTTATTTATTTATTTTAACTTTATGGGTATCGGTAGTTTGCCTGCATGTATGTATCAGTATGGTTGTCAGATCTTGGATTAACAGACAGACAGTTGTGAGCTGCCATGTAGGTGCTGGGAATTGAACCTGAGTCCTCTGGAAGAACAGTCAGAGTGCCCTTAACTGCTGAGCCATCTTTCCCACCCATGTTTTTATTCTTGATGCTTATTAGAGTGCTTCATAATTTCAGTGTATGTGTGTATATATGTGCACGGGAGTGTGTGTACCTGTGCCCACAAGCATGTGTGCAAGTGTGTCAGATATCAACATTAGATGTTGCTCCTCGGGAGCTGTCCACCTTGCTTTTTGAATTAGCATCACTCACTGGGATGGAGCTCAAGGACTAAACTAGGCTGGCTGCCAGCCCACCCCAGGGATCTCCTGTGCTGGGATTATAAACGCACAGCATCATACTCCCTTTTTATTTCATTTTCTTCTATTCTGTTTTTGGAGGGTTGGAAATGGGATTCAAATCCTCATGCTTGGGCAGCAAGCACTTTATCAACTCAACTGGTGTCTCAGTGATACTGTCGGACTGGATTTTGACCAATAAGGATACTTGTTCACTTGTCACCTCCAAGGGCACACAGAGTCCTTTCTGTTTCTTTATGCTATTCTGTGTGAGATAGGCTTTAACATCCTAAGCCTCCACAGGTCTATTCTGAGGAAATTGTAAAGTTTAAATAAATGTGAGAGGAATAACAGCAAAAACAACACGTTCCCTTGCTGTTTTAAAGAAACACTGTTATTTGGGGCATCTGGAATAGAAACGAGAATAAATGGGATGAGGTCTCTCTTAGACACTGAAAAAAACAAAAACAAAAACAAAACAAAACCAGGACATTCTGTATCCATCGGACCATCTCGGTTAAAATCCAGACTCCATCCTGAGCCATACCCCAAACTGTCGTCTCAGAAGTCATGCCCTTTCCTGAAATCCACTGGAAATTGTCCAATGACATCAAGCTCATGCCCTACCTGGTCTGCAAAGGTAGAATTAAATGGGAAGCTAGGGAATGGACCATCTGCAGCTGGGCTTCCCCCTTCCGGGAACCCTAGAAGAGATTGGAAAAGTCCATTAATCTTCAGTAGTTCTATGTAGTTGCAGTGCCTCTAACCTCACTGCTGCATGGGCTCTCAGGGCTACACACAGAGCTGAAAACTCCTCAGGACTGCTCAGAGCGGGGGCCTCAGGATCCCTTTAAGTCCGCAAGATCCTTCCAGTTGTTTCAGAGGTCTTTGTTGTTAGGCAAATGTTTATCTTTGAAAAGCCTAGGCTTTCCTCATCTATCTCAACAAGCATAGTAACAGACTGTTGGCTCCAAAATGTAAAAGTTCTGTCAAGTTGGACCTGGCAGTGCAGGCTGTAATATCAGTTACTAGGAAACTGAGGCAGGAGGATCCCAAGTTCAAGGCCAGCCTGGGCTACACAGTGAGACCCTGTCATAGGAGTAAGTAAAATTTGTAAAATGTAATCCAGTGCCACTCTACACACATACACCACATACACACACACACACACACACACACACACACGTACATGCACACACGGATATACACACATAAAACATATACATGTAGATTTAGTTTGGAATAGTTTTCATAAAAATATTTATGTTAGTGTGTAATGAATTCAATGTAATTTTTAAATGGGTTATTTAATAGTTTTATTTTTTTAAGCTTTAATAATGAGAAACAGTCTCTTCATGCTCCATTTTGAGACTTATCCAACACATAAAACAAGGGTGTAGTCAGTCCACACATCCACAGCTGTAACCTACAACTTTGAAAATGGCCTATTTGCTAAATGTGTTATATATATTTTTGCCATTAAATTATTTAATTATTTTTATTTTGTTAAGCAGAATAATTTTCATGAACACATATAAAATATTTTGACATGTCTCCTCCATATCCTTTCATTGATAGCTTTAATTTGTAATATACTTATTATTAGTAGGAAGAAATGTTTAAACAAATATTGGCTCTCCAAGGAATTTTAAAAGTATTAAAAGTGGTTTCAAAGGGAAAATGTTTGAGAATCCTTTCATTAAAGCAAAAACTCCCTCAAGTTTTTAGTCTAACAGAAACACAAGAAATGGAGAAAACTCTCTCTCTTTCTCTCTCTCTCTCTGACGGCCAGATAGTCAGGGGAATACCGAGACTAACACTTTTAGAATCATGACTGTGTGCTGGGATGTCTTTGCTCCAGTTATTTTTATTATTTTTTCTTTATTTTGCATCAGTACCTGGGTACTCCATGTCAGAGAAAACATTTCCACCCCACCCCATCTAAGATGGTGTCCCTCATTATCCCCATCAGATTCTACTACCTACTCCACCCCACCCCACCTACCCCACCTTGCACTTTAGGGTTGCCTAGTATGAGACCATTTATCTCCTTGTCTGTTGTCCTGCCTTCTGTCTTCTCCAGCAATGACACAACTTTCATCAGGACAAGGGCATTGATTCATCCTAGTCTCTCCTTAACCCCAAGCATTGGCTGGCACATGGCAGAGAGATGATCAGTAACAAATGAAAGAATGACTCCAGTTGGCAAACAAAAGATAAAATAAAGCTTTTGAAACAAAAAAAAAAATAAATTTCTATAGACAAACCATTTTCACTTTGTATTGTTGGAATTAACAGAAAACAGAAAAACTACTTCGTATGAGTTTCATTTTATTTAAAGTGAACCAAAAGTGTAATTAAAATGTATAGCTCAGTGGTATAACACTTATCTATATGCATGAAGCTCTGAGGTTAATCCTATCACTGCAAATTTGCTTGATTTGCCAAATTGTGACATTATGAGTGCTTACAACCCAAACACATGAAGCTTTAATTTACTAAAAATACAAATATATAAGAGAATAGTTAATAAAATGAACAAAAAATCATAGTTATAAACATAGAAAGAAAAAATACCTATGACATTCCATATGTAGGATAAATGTATATGATAACAGTTTATATAATAGTAATACATAATGACCATATAATGAAGGCTTATCAATGGTTCTTCTTTTTCCTTTGCTTTCTATCTTATGAGAGTAAATACATAGAGAGTCACAAAAAGACCTTGCATACCCAACCTTACACTATTAACCCAGTCCCCATTCAGGTATCTAATATCCTACCACATTCAATATTTCCTTAAATTTGTCCAACCTGTCCTTCTGTCATCTTATTTCCAACCATTCCTTCTGCCAACCAAATTCTGTACATGCCTTGTCCCTTCCTCCTTTTCTTTTCTTTATTTCCTTTTTGTCTAAGTAATTAACAATTTAATAAAAAGGAAAAATGTCTGCCTACTGTATTAGTAACTTTTCTCTTGTTGTGATAAAATACCATGACTGGGTGTGGTGCTTTGGATGCACATGGCCCCCATAGATTCATAGGGAGAGAGAAGTATTATGGTGTATGGCCTTGTTGGAATAGGATGTGTGGCCTTGTTGGAGTGGGTGTGGCCTTGTTGGAGTGGGTGTGG
>JADRCD010217655.1:0-17629 GCA_019843815.1 Montemys delectorum | reverse complement strand
ACCCCCACATGTGGGGGTTACTGAGAAGAATCTTCAGGGCATCGTCCAGGTTGCCTCTGGACTGGTGAAGGGCTTGTTTGGTAGCTTGTGTGGAGTAGCCCACTCCTCTCAAAGTGTTGATATTTTCCAGACGGCGTCTCCTCCTCTCTTTCTCTTCCTTCCATATTTGGGCCAGTTCCTCTTTGCAGTTGGAAATGTGAGTGGCTGCGTGGTCAACGTTTCCATCACAGGCCTGCAGGTCCAGTCGTGCTTCCTGGGCAGTGAACCCCAACTATTACAAGTTGTGAACTTTTGATGGGTTAATGTAGAGCTCTTTAAAGATCTACTGTGCCTTGTTGAGATATTTCTGAGCCTTTACAGGGAGAGGAGAGGGTTTTCAGTTACTGTCAGGATTCTCCACTATCTTGCTGGGGAAGGTGAAGGAGTGCTCTATTTCTTTAAAAATAAAGAATGCTTGGATATAAGCATGCTCTATGGGGATGATAATGGACTCATTTATATGCACATTACTTTATGAGATTTGTGAAATTTATTTTATGACTGTAGAGCACAGCAGGCATTATGCAGATTTAGATATGTGTGGCTAAGAGGGACGAAACAGAGCACACTGAGGGAGAAGGAAAGAGCCTGTCTTACCAGAAGCCAGGAGAACATGGAAGTGTAGGAATGAAGAAAGGAATGCCAGGGCTGGAAATGAAGGAGAAGCAGGCAAAGACAGGGAGTGAGTTCAAAGAACAGCTCTGCGCTATGTTCCCATCCTACGTACACAATGGAATGACCATGCAAACTAGACCTCCAAGCACTTATCCCTTCTTAAAGAAGGAGGTCATATTTGTCCCTTCTTCCTGACTCGAGCATGATTCAGACTCAAGTGAGAAAGGTTGAACTAAATTCCTAAAGAGTTTGGTCCTATTCCAACTGTGTTTAGTGCCATGCTTTGGTTTTATGTTTCAACTGCTAGTTCTACTGGGCCCATTTGTACAGGGTAAAGGACCCGTCAAACTAGGAGCAGAAAGAGCCTTACCAATCACCTAACTGAAACTGAGGACTAGGGTGTATGCAGATCATGTGAAAGTTCTTCCCTAGCATATGCAATGCCCCAGGCTTTATCCCCAACAGTAGAAGAAAGAAAAAGAAATCTGCTTTGCCAGGCATTTAAATGAAGGAATGAAAAAAAAATAAGACCAAACCAAACTAAAGGCTGGGAAGATGTCTTCGTCAGCAAAGCATTTGCCTTGCTAGTGTAAAGACACACATTCCATTCCAAGAACCCATATAACAAGCTGGACATGGTGGTGCATGCTTGTAATCTTAATGATGGCTGGGATAGGAGGTGAAGACACATAGATCCCCAGAATCTACCTACCTAGTTAGCCTAGCCTATTTGATGAAATTCCTGATCAATAAGAAACACTTCTCAAATGAAAGGTGGAAGTCAGGTGAGTAACAAAATCCAAGATCCAAGATGACTTTACACCAATATACTGTGTACCCACAGACACACACACACACACACCCCAATATACTGTGCACCTATGGACACACATGCACTGTCATAAGCATTGAGTTCTTAGAATGAATATAAAATGTTGGCTACGTTCAAAGGTGCTGAGGAAAAGAAAGGAGACCCAAGACTGGAATTAGAAGAAAAGATGGCCGTGTGCCATGCCTCTGTTCTGAGCCTGTGAGGAGGTCTTGGGTCCTGAGCCAGCAAAAGATCTGTGCAAAACAGCAGATTAAAAAAAACATTTAGTCTGTAATCATTTAATCTGTATCCTTCATGCTTTCCAAAAATGTTTCAAAGTCATGGGCTCAATCTTCTAGTCAAGATTGAGCTATCCTCCAGGAGCATTCCCAGTAAAGAATAAGGCTTGGGGAGAGTCTCCAAGAGTAAGCATGCTGGCGTTGATAGATGACCAGGTACAAGCAGAACCCAGTGCTGTAGGAGTGAGATTGTGACAGTGGGCTCCCAGCGAGCTAATGATGCTCGACGGAAGCTCATGAAAAGAGCCAATAAAGGCAAGAAATGAAACTGGATCCAGACGAGGGCAGGCACAAGATTGCATGCTTATTGCCAGAGACACAGCTTGTTGGAAAGGATCTACTAGGATTCCTGCAGCTATTTGTGAATGCCCAAGGATGCCTCTTGCCTAAGAGCTCCACAGCCCAGTGGGACAGTCTTAAACAGTCACTGAGCACACAGAACGAGGTTGTAGTTGAGAACAACTCTTAGTCTGGATGGAATTCACTAACTCTTTGCCTTACTCAGCAAGTTACATAACCAGTCAAAGCCTCTCTTCCTTAATTTGGGCACTTTAATAACACTGCTTATTTCAGCCCTGTGCAGGGCAGGACTGATCAACAGAACATTGGGTGATGGTGCTAATGTCCCATATCTGAATATTATATAACAGTAGTCATAAGGTACACTAAGCCACTAAATATTTGAAATACTAGAAATATACCTGATGGATTGAATTTTCAATTTTATTCTATTTGATTTCATGTAAGTTTAGATATCCACATGTGATCAGTGCTTATTTTATGAGGAAGTCTAGGGACTAAATGAGAATATATTTTAAATCTCAGTGTCTGTCATCAGGTTTCAGTATTAACTAGCATTGTTCTTAAATTCATATAGCCCCAGTTTCCCTATTTCTGAAGCAGAGTTAATGATAGTACCTGCTTTGTGTGGCTTTTGGGAGGAGTAAATAAAATAGCATGAACAGGGAATGGAGCTGATACAGCAGTAACAGAACTCTACTCCTTGATCCCCCAAAGTGCCAAAGTTTGACTCCTAACAACCATGCTGTGTGGTTCATAACCTCTTGAATCTCTAGCTCCAAAGGATTTGAAACCCTCTTTCATGGCCTCCACAGGCACACACACTCAGACGTGCACATATACAGAACAAATAAAATACATCTTAAAAATAAGGTATTGTTGGTAAGGCAGACGTAACAGTGTTTGACATACTGAACATGCTCAACAATTTAAGGTTTTTTTTTTGTTTTTTGTTTTTTTGCCTTTAGGAGTTCTATGTTAGTATAGGAATAGTTGTCCAGTAATGAAAATAGCCACAGGGGATAGTAGTAAGATTCCTGGCAAGCAATTGAACTAATCTGAAAGTGTTTCCGTATCTTTAAAGCTGGCTTTGGCTGGAACAAGAACAATAGCAACAGCTTGCTGTACCAAAAAGGAAAGAAAGAAAGAAAGAAAGAAAGAAAGAAAGAAAGAAAGAAAGGAAGAAAGAAAGAAGGAAATAAGGAAAGAAAGAAAGAAAGAAAGAAAGAAAGAAAGAAAGAAAGAAAGAAAGAAAGAAAGAGCTGTGGCAGTGGTACATTCAATACAAGAGGTCCACAAATATACACTTGACAGATGCCTCACTAGCCAGACAGATCACAAACCATTAGGCAACACACCTGCTAGACACCAGGGAATGTGATTACTGTTATAAAGGTATGATTTATGAGTCATTTATATCCAAGGCAAAGACTGTCTTGTAGCAGGCCTATTGTCCAAACTGGTTATTGATCCTACAACTAAGGAAATGACAGAACTAATGGAAGAGACAGCAGGCAGGGGGGTGGAATTAAGCAAAAACACTTGACACTGTGGTCCATGGGAGACTGAGCCCCCAAACAGGAAAAGATGCTGGGTTTAAGCCACTTATCCAGATGTTCCAAAGCGGTTGGTGTGTCAGGAAGAAACAGAACAAGTGCAGGTGTGTGGGTCTCTAAAGGGATGGCTGCTTTGGCCTTCTAACAGCCAGGGGGATTTTACCCAGTGTCTTGTCTGAAAGAAAACAGAGAAAGAGAAAAGATGTGATTTGAGGTGGTCCCCAGGAGGGATGCTTTGCTCCTGCCCACATCATTCCTGGTATCTTCTCACTAGCTACTGACTGGTTCTGCTGTCATAGTTTCCCTCCCACAGGTAAGACTACATTTCAGTCTAATTACAACTTCAAGTTAATTCTGAGATTACACACCTGACAATTCATTTAGTTTCAGATTCTTTCTGAAAAAAAAAAGGGAAGGGGGATGGAGAAGTAGAGGAATGGCCCGAGTGCATGGTATTGGGGAAGCAATGGTATGACAGAAGAACGGATGGCGTTTGTTACAGAGAGCTGTGCATCCAAAGAGATGCTGGGAAATTTTCTTATCAGAG
Source organism: Montemys delectorum (assembly GCA_019843815.1). Lineage (NCBI taxonomy): Eukaryota > Metazoa > Chordata > Mammalia > Rodentia > Muridae > Montemys > Montemys delectorum. The sequence goes on along the minus strand of JADRCD010217655.1, from coordinate 13,462 downwards.
TTGCACTGTCAGACATATTCCTTGTGTGGGAGCTGAGGTGACGGCTAGAGTAAGTTCTCTTGGACAAACCTTATCAGTATCGCCATCTATGGTGTGTCAGTGTGCAAAGGTGACTTACCCAGCATGCCATTTATAATCCTCACTAGTGATGTAGATACAGATAGCTCCATTTTACATATGGGCAAATGGAGGCTCCGAAGGTATCACTGAAATAAATCAAAATCATAGAGAGAGCAGATATCAGATCTCTCCTCATGCGTCAGTCTGTGGGTCTTTCAGGTCAACTGCCTTTCCCAATCAAAAAGGCAAAAACAAATGTTCTCCTCCTAGTCTCCCATTCTCAGCTTTCAGTAGATGCTTACTGTAGTCACTCTGAGCAAAAGCCAGAGTTTTTATGATATTTAGGCTCAATGAACATAAATTTTAGTAACTATATGCAGACAGAAGCAACCCTATCCAGAATAGGTCTGAAAATCAGGATAAATGGATGTCCTTTATCTGTGGGCCTTATGTTTGCTCAAGATACCTTTGATAGAGTTTTTGGGCCCACAATATGTTCTGTTCTCTGATTTCTTTAGTGGATTTGTAAACAGCTTTAGCAAACCAGCTTACAATAAGTCCCCTGAAGTCAAACAACAATAAATAAGTTATTCTCTGGCTACTGGTCTGAATTTCTTTGTTTCTATATAAATGGCTTCAGAAGAAGCAACTGTGAATCCCACAATTCTAAAATCAATAATATTCTCTAAAATAAAGAAATTGTGTTAAGTGAAGGCTCATGCAACACAGCATTGTATATACCAAATCCAAAATTAAAGAGTGGTTGACAACTATTAACTATTTTAAAGCCCTTACATATTTTAAAGTATTCTGTACACTGTATTATATTCTTTGCCTGTTAAAATACTCACTAACATTTTAAAGCCTCTATTTTTAAGGCGTCTCCCCATATCTGTCTTTTATTACAGTCACTTTAAATATTTAAAGAAAAATCCTAATTATATGCCACAAAAATCACAGTAACTGAGTGAACTTTCAAATTGAATTCTTAACAACCTCATTGAAGAAAAGAAGAAGCTGTAAGATAGGATGGTGGGATAAATTCCTCTTGAACAAACACACACACACACACACACACACACACACACACACACACACACACACGAAGAGCCAGCAATGACCTAATGGAATGCGACATTGCAGATGGCACCACCGCTGTTTGCTGTCTGTTCCATTTTGATGCCCATCTGTATCTTTTAGGGGTTTCTGAGTGTATGGTGTTTGTTAAGTGCAGAGAGTTAAGAATGTAGGTATCAGCTGTAGGGAAACTTGGCTGGAAGAAAGTACATTCCACTTTGGAAATTGGTTGGTTCCAATTTGTGGAGCCACGGCATTGCCTTGCCACCATGGACACTGGGTATTGTTAAGTCTGACTGAAGTAATGGGGACCAGAAACACAGAGCTCTCTCTGTCTCTTTCTGTCTCTCTCTGTCTTGCTCTGTCTCTCTCTGTCTCTATCTCTGTCTCACTCTCTGTCTCTGCTGAGTGAGGGACCTATTTCAGCTGGAATGAAGGCATATCTCGTCTCCAGTAGTAGGTCTGCCCAGAGGGGAGCGTCTTTCTGCTAACCATCCTGCCAGCAGGAGCATCTTTTTCTAATTAGTGCAGACACCCATCAGTGTTGCAGCCACCCCATTGCCCTATTTGCAGCCCTTGGAGATTTTAAACCAATTGCAAGATAAGTTGGTTTTCAGGAAGAGGAGAGATTAATGGGGCCACGGAAAGATGGATGTGAGCTCAGCGCTGCCTCCACCCCCTCCCTTCACACATGCTGAGGCTAGCAGCGAGGCCAGCAGGGATGACCCTGAGTAGAGTTACATATTTTTCACACCTCCTACTAAAACTCAGCAAATGCTTCACTGGCTGTTCCCAGCACAATTTTTCTTCTTGCAGAACGTGTTGGGATTATCGGTTTTAGTCACATATGGGCTGGAAGTACTTTGTTGGAGCCCCAAGGGCTGCAACTGTTCAAATCCCTATGGTTGGGAAGGAGCTTTGGGGAAGCAGGGACCCAAAGAGCTGTCGAAGAATTCCACATAGAGAGCTGGTTCCCATTAATTAAGACCAGTTTCTAAGACTGAATCAAAGCTGCCATCTCAAAGGTTTTGAAAGTCAGGATGTAAAGTACAAGTCACAACCCCAACGCCTTCCCCTTATCCATCTCCTTGAACCATTTCAGGCCATTGGGTAACATATGACTTGCCCTTAGTCAGTCCTAGATATTATCTGCTGAAATAGCTGTGCTGGTACGGGAGGGAGGCTTCAAAATATGTAACAGATGCACAACTGCCACCTGAGATGATGCATTATGAATTCAGAGCTGTCATCACCTCTCTGCCACCCCTACCCTCACCCCAAGCACATATTTGTTCATGTGGTTTACACCTGTGGGACTGTGGGATGCGAGACAGGAATCTGATTACTGTTTGGGAGACAACTCTGTCTCTAAAACTGATCCATGTATATTTGCTTCCCTGGAGAAGGAGGGGGACTCTTGCCAACTCTTCATGGGCTCCAGCTGGGTTGGAGCTCTAGCCCAACATTTTTGGAATTTGGTACCAATGACTAACTCTGAGGCTGTCACAAAATGAGCCCCAATAATGTCTGTGCTCCTCAAGCTCTGAGTCTCTGTCCTGGGATGGGGCACAGCAAGATTTTTAATTTGTCTGTTAAGGTGCTGCTATGTAGTCTGTTAGAATGAAATGGAGAGCTCCATCTCATGATCACAGGAGGCAAAAGACTTTGTCTGTTGGTATTCAGTGAGAGAACTTTTGCCATTCTCTGAAGAGAATTATTCTAGGTAAGAACCAGTAGAGAAAACAACAACAACAACAACAACAACAGCCACCAAAACCTCGTGAGGTAAGGAAGAAAAGAAGACGGACCAAGAGGCTGATATGGGAATGAAAGAGAGAAGTATTAGACACAATGAGAGAGACCATTTTGAAAAGTAAAACACCGATTAATAGGATTACTGCTCACTCATGTTTTCAATTACATGTAGACATATTTATTGAATTAACGTTGACTTATTCTACTAGACTATAAGTTACTAGATTATAAATTCAGTGGGGACTTTATACATTATTGTATTACTCATGACTATAAGCATACATAACACATACTAGGTACTCAATAGGTTATTTTTCCCCTGAAAGAGTGATCCTGTTTAGATACAAGTTGCACATAGGAATTCTGATCACTAACATCATAACTGTCTCTACATCCTAAGGGTGACTCTGCCTGTAGGTATGACCATGGAGCAAACCTGGATGTGTTAACCTGAGCATAGGCTATTTTACATGCTGGCTAGTGAGTGATTCTGGTCATCATATAATATGCTAACTATTTTAGAGCCCAGTGTTGCTATATCTTTGTCCTGGAGGAAATATTATGCCACACTACACTAGAACTGAAAAACGGTTGCAGGCTTTTCCCTTCATTGTTAGAAGAGAGTCAGAGACCTTCCCATCCCCATCCTTGGCTAGATAGAAGCTTAGATAAACAGCTGTTTGTCATCAATGGGGCGGGGCAATTTTGTATTTATGTTTGGCTAGATAAGCTGAAGCTCAAGGTGCATCACTTTGTCTCAATGAGAGATTCCCAAGCATAAAAGCCACCCTGAAGCATCTTGAAAAATGGATGTGGTCTCAGTCTTTTCCAATAAAGCTCTTACCCCTAGCCAGTCCATAAGCCTGAATTTGGTTCATATCTTTTTGATTCATGCCCCCAGTCTCCAGTTTCCATGCTTGAAAGCACCAAAAGACAAAAGCACCGCAGATTAAACCTTCCTTTGTGTATACTGGTGAGGTCAGACTTGGGGTTTGATTTGGAATGTGAATAAATCAAAAGGTCAGAAGTCAACTAGTTGTATGGATTCGATGCTCAATTGTTAAAGCAGTAGAAATGAGTATTTCAACATTATAAATTCACTGGACAGTCCTATTCTGTACCATCATAACTCCATCCAGCCACTAGACATTTTACAGACAAGATTTCAAGAGGATGCTAAGAAGTGGATATTTCTATTGAAATCTTCAGGCAGAGGATGGATTTTAGTTGACCCTTTGTCCTTGGGGATAAATCCTTGGTTTTCTGTTCTGACTTCCCAGTGACCTTAAATTTGGACCTACAGAGGAAAGGATGGAATGCTCAAAATTGTGTGTTAGGCCAAGCTCTTCAGAGTTAAGAACCTTAAACCAGTTTTCTGGTTATTGGCTTCTAGTTTTTCAATATAGCAACTGGTAGTCAAAGAGAAAACTCAAAACCTCCTATCCTTTTTTTTAGTGAGCACAGTGGAAAATGTTATCTTAACTCTGACCATCTCCTGACTCTCATTCCCAACAAAATGTTGGGATTTGAATACTCGTAGCTAATATCTCCACTGCATGGCAAAAAAATCTCCATCCTCCATGCCATGTGTGTAACAGCAGACTCATTTAAATGACTCAATAGCTCTAAATCTGTAATTTCACAAAAGACATACAATCTTAAGGAATATACAACTCCTCACACCTTCTCTCTGTTTCAACTTATGTAATGGACAGGTGTGATGTGAGCTGGTCATTAGTCATGTCAAGCACATATCAACATATCCCACTTGGGTGAATCAAAAACTCAAAAGCTATACTTATACAAAGACATATGACCATGACCGTAGGAATACACAACCCTCAAGTGCTCTTACATTTTATCCATGAAAGAGATGAATATTAGATGACTGATCTCACTGTTTAGTCTTGCAGCAAAGAGTTAGTCTTTCCCAGACCCAAGAACTGAAATTAGTAAACATTTCCACAAATTGCTCTATTATTGTCTCTAAATACACTGAAAAGAGTAGACTCTACATTTACTAAAACAATAGAAAAATAACAGCAAATCCTTTTGGTTTTGGTACTTTAAGAATATTTTAAAATATAAAAGAAAAGCCTTAATTTAAAACATCGTATGGAACAAGACCTGAAAGTTAAGGCATGTAGGTAGAAGTAAACTTTTCAATTATTAATCCTTGTCTGGTAGAAAATGTCCTGGTTTCTTCTGAACTTGAGAACACTGTCATTCATTTCAGTTAAAACCGTTCAAATGACTGGACTATATGTGTAAACCTAAAGAATGACAGAACAGATGGGACTAGAAGCCGTTCCAAAACTCCCCCTGCTTTCCTTCCCCCCAGGCAAATGGACAACTCACTCCAATGGCTATGTATGAGATTACAGTTCTCACTATCTTCCCCAAAGCCTCCATTCCTAGATTTCTCTTACTTTCTTTTGCAGTACTGGGGCACTGACTTCTCCCACTAGCACTATGAATGGTATTTACCTTCTCATCCTGCAGAAATAGGCCCCTCCTTGTTTATGAGGGCACTTCTCAGTGGCTCTCCAGCATGTGGGATAAACATGTGGTGCCCATAGCAACAGATTCTAATTCACACATGATAGAAAACTGTTCTCTTCCTAAAAGAGATCAAATCTCCTTCTTGAGTGTAATTCCAAAATTTTTTAGGATACAATGTAACCCATTAAATCCAGGTATGGTAGGGTTACTGTTTTACCAATGTAAGCATCTGGCCCCATGAAACTGACTTATGTTAGTTTTAGCTGCAGTCATTGTTTGCATGTGCTCATGGTGTGTGTGTGTGTGTGTGTGTGTGTGTGTGTGTGTGTGTGTGTTAGGATAAGAAGTGTATGTTTTGAGGAAGAAACTCTAAAATACATATAAAATAATTGGACTGCAACTGTATTTCCTGCCAAATATCTTTGCTAATAGACAACACTAGCTGAGCAAATACTGAGTATCTCTAAGTTTCATAGTGCAATATATGAGGGGTTTGAGCTAATGAGATTTCCCCACAGTGTTAATGAAGCTGCAGGATTTTACAAGCACACCCTCAGTGTCTAGTTAGTAGAGATCTAGGGATCTAAGTGGCAAGAGCCATGGCTCACTATGCTAATTTGCCCAGAGAGAATTTACTTCTTATCAATTAATAAACAGAACTTTTAGGCTAGATTTAACAAAACCAGGTGCTCAGTGGCTTAAACATTTCTCTGAAAACCAACTGGTCTGTATTATCCTTGCTTTTCTGTAATCTGCTTTGTAGGTTGCCTTTGCTGTTCTGGAAAAATTGGAACAATGGAATAAACAGTTAGGAGGCAAAAAATGGAATTTTAACAAGTAACTCCAGAGTTCTCAAGTGTGGTCTATAAAATAGTGATATTTGCCTACTAAATATCTGTTGTTGTTGGGAAAATCCTAGAGATGTTTAAGAGATCTCCCTAGCTTCTTGAGTCAGATTATTGTTGTTACTATTACAGTTAAGTCTGGAGTACAAAACCTTCTAGAAATTATAAGTGAGGATGCCTCAATTTTCTGAAGCTTGAACCATTCTTCTACTTAAAAGAAACAAATCAGGTGGAGAGATGGCTCAGCGGTTAAGAACTTTCACTATCCCTTCCAATCCAAAGGATCTAAGTTCTGTTCCCAAAGTCAACGTAATTTTTTTTAAAAAAACCAACACTTGTAACTCCAAAAAAAAAAAAAGAAAAAAAAAAGAGGAAAAAGGAAAGAGAAAGAAAGAAAGAAAGAAAGAAAGAAAGAAAGAGAGAAAGAAAAATCATAGTGTCTATTCTATGTTAGACACATGGCTAATTGTGTCTAACATAATTAAAATAACTAAGTGTGTAGATTAAAAAACAGTACTGCTGTTAGAGGTCAGTTTTTAACGTCTTCTTATGGCATCCTCTTTGCCTGATCATGATTTTCATACATACTCTCAATTTGACTCACAACTCAATTAATTCATCCTCACAGAGGTCTCCTCTTAATCGCCCCCTTACACTCATTCAGTACTCTATAGTAATAATTGAACCCTGACCTCTAGTGGTGGGGAAAAATGAACAGGAATTGGGTAGTATGATCAATGAATTCCTACTGGTCCTCAGTAGGTCAGTTATTGAGTTATCCAATCAAAGAAACAAGTAAATACAGTAACATAGATAATCTGTGAGAACGCACTCCAAGGAACCTCATGCTACCAATTCACCAGTTCTATCTGTAATCCCTACCTCCAGCAATTTACACCACCTCCAACTCGATATACAACCCCACCATTTCCATCTACAATCCTCTACCAATATTGAGAGGTGGAAATACAACTCCCAAATAGGAAACTTCTTTTTCCTTAGTAAGTAATGCTGAACTTCCCGTATGAAATTGTCAGATGGAAGATGTGGGTAGATGGACCACCTCGAACCAAGCATCTGTAGTAGACAACCTAATTTGATCAATAATTATTGAAAGAAAAATTATTTCACTTAAGGACATAAAATTTCATTAGATCAAATAGTAGCTACTGCACACAGCAGCATAGGTGGCTCTCACAAGTCTATGAAACATAATATTGATCAAAAAGAGTTAGATAATGAAGAATAGTTATAGGAGTCTTAATCACAAGAAAGTTGAAAATTTATCAAAAATTTTGTCAGAATAGTAAAAAATTCTGGAGATAAGAATAGTAATTGACATTGGAGAGGAAGGGTAAGACAAAGGTTCCAGGGAAACTGAAATATCTTTTGTCTTGATCTCATGTCAATTAATTAGATATGTGTATACACAATTTTTAAAGCTTGATATGAGATGCATGTACACTTAAGTTTTGTAAATTATATATTAGCAAAAAAGACCATAGGAATAAAAATGTGTTTTGGTGAATATCATGAATTTCCTAAAGACAGTTAACCTAATTAATTAATTAATTATTAACTAATTCCTTAGTCTCATAATTATCTCAAAAGAAAAGATTGGGCTAAAGAAGCAATAGGGGAAAAAAAAGATTCGGTTAGAGAAGAAATAGCCATCAAAAGAGAAGAGAGGAGGGGAAGAGGAAGGCAAAACATGGAGGGAAAAGATAGGCAAATTTCTCTTTTAAAAGAAGAGTTGAAAGAGTCTGGGAGAGGCCAGGGCATGAATGGAGAATGTAAGGGGCTAGAGCAGTGTGAGCGTGGTTCCTGCCCACTGTGACTATCCTCCCATGTTCACACTTGAAAAATCCCTCTCCACAGAATTAGAAGTAGCTATCTAGTCCACAGGAAATAGTGTCTCCTTTTGTGATTAACTTCAGTTTTTCTACTTGAAATAATTTTTTGTAAAATTTTCAAGGGTTGTATCTTTGAAGGAATTCCTAGACATTAAATTTACACTCTGAGCCCCGGTTGTCTCAAAGGTCTCCCACTGAACACATGCTTCCTGAAACCCCTCAAGGAAAGGACAGTAAGCAAGGCAGGGAGAAACCTGCCCTCCTGAGGTTCGCCTTCTCCGTTCTCTATGTGCATTCTCTTAAAGCTATTCCACCGTTCTTGCTTGATTTGCTGTTGCGTCTTTACGTTAAACTTATAAGTTATCTTGTTAGCAAATTGAGTGTTGAAGGGAAACAAACAAAAACGAAAGCAAGCAACTGTGGACTGAACACTTTCAGTCAAAACGGTTGACTTTTCTTTTGCAGGATTCTTTCACCAGTCTGTTGATTCTTTAGAATGCAGCCAGGGTGGCCCTCCAGGGCTGACACTCTGACTTAGGCTCTGAATGTGGTGCAATGAAGGCCAAGCAGATATTCAGTGTGAGAGGGAAGTACTCCACCCTGGCTCTTGATAACCCCACATTAGTCATCATTTGCAGTCTTCCTAAAGGTCTGCAAACAACGTCCTCACTAATATAATGCAAGTAAAGAACAGCAGCAGCAAACCCTTGCTTATAATAGTTATCATGTCTAAGCCATTATATATATGTTGATTTACTTAATTTGCACACAAATACAGAAACAGGGACACATACTTTAGTAATTGTTTGAACCAGGACTTGAGCCAAGCAGTCTAGATGCACATTTAACTTTCTTTTTTAAATCACTTTTTGATAAGAAAAGTATTTGTAACTTCTAAAACTCTGTGAGAACAATAATGTGGGACTGCCTCCATTTCTTTCTGTTGCCACTTAATCAACCTTGTGAGTTCCCACAGTTTAGAGGCATTGTTCAGTTTCAGCCTTTGGTTCTCTTGATCCTGCCCATCTTTAAGATTTGTCTTCTGTCATCTAACCCAACATCCAGAGGATTTTGAAAGGTGTCAAATTCCAAACTTCATTCTATTATGAACAGAGTCAAAATTTCCAGGGCTGTGATCTTTGAGTCTGATGTTCTAAATCTACCCAGTTCTGTGAGGACCTCTGATTTACTCTAACTTCTTTATGTACTAGATTAAAATCCTTTTCCTAACTGTTTTGATCAATATGTTAAATGTAGAAAACATATTTTAAAACAGAGAAAACAAGTTAATAGATGCTTAACCCGGCGTGACAGCTAATCTTGATTGCCATTTGATTGGATCGAGAAGTGCCAAGAAAGCTTGAAAAGCTCAACCTTAGGTATGTATTTGAGAATACTTTCAGACAAGATTAGCTATATAGAGGAGACCTTGCATGTGGGGAAGGAAAAGCATAGGTACAGCCTCTCTGTCTCTGCTTCTCTGTCTCTGTGTCTGTCTGTCTGTCTGTCTCTGTCTCTGTGTCTCTCTGTCTCCTCTATGTCTCTGTCCCTCTTTGTCTCTGTCTATCTCCCTCTGTCTCTCTGTGTATGGGTGTGTGTATTTCCAGGTAGCACTGCCATAATCTCCCTGATATGACAGACTAAAACTTCTGAACCCATGAGTTGAAATACAGCATTTCTTCATTTAATCTGTTTTTTCTTGCATATTTACCACCACATGCAAATTATGATAATATATTTAGCGTCAAAATCTACTCATGGTAAATCTAATTTTATTCTTAGTCCCATTCATTTCACAGAATTCTCCATAAGAGATGGAAGCCCTGCTTCTCTCTAACATCTCTAGATATGATGACCTCATTACCTCCAAGGAGAGCTGCTATTGAGGTTTTTAAAATCCAATGGGGTAAAACTTGACTGTAGGGTGAGTGAGATGGTTCAGAAGGTTAAAAACACTTGCAATCTGAATAAATATATCCAGAGTCCACATGGTGGGATCAAAGAACCAATTCTTACACTAAATTAATTGATTGATAAAAAAAATTGAAAAAAACTACAGCTCTAGTTAAAGCTGTGGGTATTAGCCTTTGAATTAATACTGTGATATCTGATAGACTAAAACAAATGTGAAAGGGTAGGAGAACACTGAACCACTGGATTATCTGGAATTTAGGACTCACACACTCAGCTCTTCATTCTGCCTCCTCCGTCTACCCTCCCCTCCCCTCTCTTCCCCTCCCCTCTCCTCCCCCTCCTTTTTTTTAACCCTTCCTCCTGTTCTTTCTCTTTTCCTTTGTCTTTTGCTCATGGCAAAAAAAAAAAAAAAAAAAAAAAAATTCTTCCCAATTCTATCTCTTAGCACTCCAGCCACAGGCAGCTTGGCTCTTCCTCATTCCCAAATCCTCAAATCCCAGAAGACTCATTGGCCTGATTAGTGTCAGGTGTATCCTCCAGTGTATTCCTATGATAACCATGGAGGTATGGGGAATTATGTTCCAGAAATGGGGAGCTAAGGTGCTAAAAATAATTTTTAGGCACCCAACATGGCTTTTATCCATCAGGGTTACAAATATCATTTCTCTAACAGAGAGCTGACCTCTCCCTTTGTTTAATTTCTACCTCTAGGGTGTTTTCTCTACTCTAGAAGCACGCAGACATTTCAATTTTTACTTTAGCATGATTCTAAAACAACTATAAAATCCCTCTACTTAATCTCCTCTCCTCCAGGCGAAACAGCCCTGGTCCCTTCAACACTTCCTGGCCTGACATGATTTTGAGCCCTTTCTTTGTCCTGGTCACTCTCTCTGGACGAGCTCCAGTATGTCACTTAAAAATTGGCATCCAGAGCTGCAAGCAATAAATGTTCCAGATGTTGACTGGTCCGCAGAGCCAAGAGCAGCACTAAGCGAGCCTCACACCCTACACATATGTGCACATATTTGCTGAGGACACTACAGAGTGAGTACAGTTCTAGCCTATACTTCTCTGAAGTTGTCACACGCTTGACGGATGGTGTGGAGTGAGCCCATCCCAGCTCTCCTCACGAACTCTGCGACCCCGCCCCCCCCTCCTTCCATAAACATTTTTTATCAATCCCAGGTTGCAAATGTATCTAGTTAGCATGGCCTGGTTATCATAGGCTGCAAGAACTTTTACTTTTGGAGAAGGGGGTCTCATGTTGCATAGAGTATCCTGGAACTCACCATGTGATTGAGGCTGACCTTGAAGTTGACCCTACCTCCCAACTGCCGGGAGTTGGAAGGATGTAGCACCAACATGTTAGAGTCTTTATTTTGTTCCTGTTGTCTCAACTGAAAGTGTGGCGAGCATGTCTGCTTTATGTATAAGCAGGTTAAAAAGAACCAGTCAGAATTCCAGGGAGCAGGAGCACACTGCTCAGAATCTCCTTAGGGTTAATTTTCCTCCACTAATTCGTATTCATTCCATTGAGTACTTACTAGCCTTACTGAAATACAAATTCGAGATGCCTCATCTACAACTCTAATTTAATTTTAAAAGTAGATGAAATTAAATTTGAAAACCTTCACTTGGGGAAAACACTAGAAAATCAAGTCCATTAAGGTGCTGTAAAGATTATCCAACATGGACAAGTGAGGCTTGTCAGCAGGAAGGAAACGAAGGTGCTATGTGCTGTTATCAAAGAAAAAATTAATTCAACTGAAGAAAATCACTTAAAGCCCTATGCCATACCATAATGAAAACTAAGGATATAAAGGAAATTCCAAACATGACAAAGGGTATTTATAGAAATGTTACAGCTAATAACATACTCAATAGTAACAAGCTGCAAGCTTTTTCTCTAAATTCAGTGAGTTTATTTTCAATGCCATTCTCAGGATTATCCTGAAAGTTCTAGTCATAGTGATTAGGCTGGAAAGAAAAGTGGAGTCCTTGTTGAGGTCTTTGATTGACTTCCTTTTGACTAGACAGGTCACAGGCCCTAGGAGTGAACCTACTATTATTATTTTAATTGGATATAGTATTAAACTGATTAAAATTAATTGTCATTATAACCATAAGTTAGTGCATGTGTCAACCCTCATCAGAGAAGCTTTCTTTTACAGTAGATGGAGATTAACAGAGACTGCAGAATGCTCAGCACACATCACATATGCACACACATACAACATACAGCACTCAGGAATCACTTTGGAAGAGAAGGTAGAAGGAAAAGATGGGAAAATACTACCATATTCAGCCCAACAGTACATGGTAAGGATTATTCGGAATGTCCAAGTGAGGTCTGGCCTAGAGTTGGTGAAAGGAAGGGAATCAATGTGGTGCATGCTAGTATTAGACATAAAAAGATGTCTGGACATAGCTGGCTCGTTGTCCATACACATTCACAGCATTTGGGACAGTGTGCAGAAGACGTACACAAGCTCAAGTCAGATAAAATTCCAGAGTGGTTAGGAAAGGTGGGAACAAGTTCTAGAGACCTTCTGGGAGACAAATTACCAGTTTTCTTTAAGGTGGTGCTCTTGGTGGGTTGACCACCCTCCAGTGAAGGTCACACATACAAGAACAAATAGACAACACAAATTAGTCTTGATAAGATTAAACTTTTTTTTAATCCAACAAATTTTAATTCCACAAAGTTCAATGGGCTGGGAAGGGGATAGATCTGGAAGAGATGGGGCGAAAAGGTGAATATGATTAAAATACATTGTAGAAAATTCTCAAAGAACTAATGAAAAATGAGAATACAAAAGTGAAAGAAATGAATGTGTGTGTATATATATATGCATATATATATAATTTGTATAGTTATATGTATTTTTTAATGTAAGGTTTTATATATATATATAATATATAATTCCTTGGATAGCATATATGTTTATTATATATATATTTTTTGTTTCCAGAAATTAGAAATATGGTCTTCAAATAACCCAAACACTAATGTAGCTTATTGGAAACAAAATTTTAAAAGAACTAAGTTGATTGACTCAGTTTGAGGAAGTAGTTCAATTAGGAGAAGCCTCTGGTTTCAGACCCAGGACGGCATAAACAAGGTATGGTCATAGCTACACTTAACACCAGCACTAAGGAGCTGGAACAGGAGCATGGGAAATTCGAGGGCTAGGCCAGCCTGCTATATACACTTCTATTTCAGAAAAGTACAGAGAGCGGGGAGGGCTGGAAAGGGGGCTGAGCGGTTAAGAATACTTGCTACTCTTGCAGAGGGCTATACTTCAGCTCCCAGGACCCATATCAGGCAGCTCACAATTGCCTATAACTTGATTTCCAGGAGATAAGACACTCTATTTTGGCCTTCATAGACACTTGCATCCATGTATGAACATAGATAGACATGTTACATGGGCATGCATGTGTGTATATGCACAA
>JADRCD010217654.1:13920-64693 GCA_019843815.1 Montemys delectorum | reverse complement strand
GGAGAGGAGAGGAGAGGAGAGGAGAGGAGAGGAGAGGAGAGGAGAGGAGAATATTGCCAAGTAGGCTAGTCAGCAAGCCCCAGGGGCCTCTACCACCCCCCTCCCCAGCACTGAGATTATAAACATGTGCCGAATGCCCAGATTGTTTTTTACCTGTATCCTCATGGCACTTTATGAACTGAGCTGTCTCCACAGCCCTCTGGCCCTTCTGATAAATCTGCCTGGGGCTGGAGAGATGACTCAGTCAGTAAAGCCCTTCTACATAAATTTGGATCCCTAGCTCCAAGTAAAGGCTTGGCATGGTGATACAAGCTTGTAATCCTACCAAGGGGCAGTGGGGGGATACTAAGCGATCCCTGGAGCTCACTGGCCAGCTGAGTCATGCGATGAGCTCCAGGCTCAGTGACACTCAATCACTCAATGAGAGATTCTGTCTCAAAAACTAGAGTGAAGGACTGGTGAGAAGACTCAGTGGGTAAAGGCACTTGTCACCGAACCAGATAACCTAAGTTCAGTCCTTCAGCACAATGACAGAAGGAGAGAACTGAGTCATCCTCTGACCTTCACATGTAACACACACACACACACACACACACACACGTACACACACACACACACACACACACCCGCACGCACCCGCACACGCACACACTAATTTATTAATTAATTAAATTTAAATACAAGGTGGAGAGTGGGGTAAACATTCAGTGTTGAGCCTCTGCACACATGTGCACATAGCCACACAAACACATAAATGCACTGTGCATACACATACACATTCTTTAAAGCATGGTGAGGTAGAGGGGTAGAGTATAGCTCTTATCCCAACACTCAGGAGGCAGAGACAGGAAGATCACTATGAATTTGAGATCAGCCTGGTCTACACAGCGAGTTGCAAGCAGCCAAGGCTACACAGTGAGACCCTGTCACAGAAAAAGATTACAGTTGGGGGAACTCCAACCTGAACAACATTAATACAACCCTAGTCTCCTCCCTAAAACCCCATGTCTACATTCAGATGGTCAGATTTCCACTCTTTTAATACCCCCGCCATGGGGATTTAACTTCTACCTGAGTTTTAGATAGGACAAACCACAGACACATCTGGCACTACCCCAGGGTCAACGTGTCTTCTCTAAGATGGGCATGTTCCCATCAAAGGAGAATCAGGAGACTGGAGAGAGAACACCATCAGAAATGTATCTGCTTTACAAGCACAAGGCTGCAAGTTAGATCCCAAGAGCCCATGTCTAAAAATCCAAGTGTGGTGGGGCACATTTGTAATCCCAGCTCTGGGGAGGCAGAGACATGGAGGATCCCTGGGACTCACTGGATGATCACCCTAGCCCATTTTACAAGTCTAGGTCAGTGAGGTATCTTCACCAAAACAAAACTGGTAGGTTGTGCTTTGAGGAATGATTCCCACAGCCGTCTCCTGGCCTCTACATGCCAGCGCGCACAGGTGCACTTGCTAGTGTGTATGCACATGTGTACATACACACACCACACCAGAGACAGAGACAGAGACAGAAAAATCCTAGCCATAAATGTTTCCAATGGGCTAGGGGACAGGGAGCCTATTCTCTCATGCTAAAGTCCCAACCAGGCATAGAGGAGCCCTGCCTGAGGGGAAGCTTGCAATGAGAGGAAAACAAGTTGGGGTCTGCAACCAGGGAGAGTGTTTCAGACTTGTGATGGCAGCAGATAACTGGGGAATTAATGCGTGGGGCTATAGCCTGTGGTCCCTGAACATGACCAATGGATTTGAGTCCCACAGCCTCAAATATAACTAGGGGTTCTGGAAAGGGTTACAGTCTGCGACTGAGTACAGGGAGCCCCTGATGTACCTGGAATCTGGACCTGGAGAGGAGGTGTGGCACTGACTGTGTGTACCTTGGGGTATACATGTGCAGTCTGTAGCCCAGGCTACAAATCCTGTTCCCCCAACAGGAATGTAGCAGCCCTGAGAAAAAGCTAAGATCCAAGTCAGTGCCCCTGTCCTGTGAGGAGATCAGCTGTCTGGAACTCGCTCCTGGCTCAGATGTGTGCACTCCACCTGTACAAGGTAGCCAAACCTGGGAAAATCTTTTGACTGAGGCAAAATCAAGTGGCTGAGACAGGGAAGAGCTTCCACAGGTGGAGCCCCAGCAGGGCCACAGGGAAGGCAGGAACTGATGGAGGAAGCACAGGGCCACTTGGGCAGGAGGTTGGCAATCCTGTGGGTCCAGAAAGAGGTATCGTCTCCAATGTCTGCCATCTACTCCTCTCTACGATGCCTCTAGCTCTTCTCCTCCTTACCTCTTCTTTCTTCCCTGTGCCTCATTTTCTTCCTCCCTTCTCCTCCCTTCGTTCCCTCCCTCTTGTCTTTCTCCTCAGTCCTTTAAAATTGTTTATAATTGTTATTAATGTGTGTAGCACTAATTTTAGCTATACTGCTTTGTGTTCCCGAGGGTGCATGCATGCACACCCGCCCAACAGCTATCTGTATTCACAAATGAAACATACACACACACACACACACACACACACAGAGAGAGAGAGAGAGAGAGAGAGAGAGAGAGAGAGACAGAGAGAGAGACAGAGACAGAGAGAGAGAGAGACAGAGAGAGAGAGAGAGAGAGAGAGAGAGAGAGAGAGAGAGACAGAGAGAGAGAGAGAGAGAGAGAGTTAATTTTAAATATGCCTTGACTAGCTCAAAGGCTGGGCAGTTCTAATCCTTCCCGCAGCTAGCACACATTTCTCTTTGGTAGTCTTGGCTTAAGGCCCTCTAATTCTATATTTTATCTTTGTTGCCCTGGCTCCTGATAAGCAGCCCCCTAGTCTTTGCTGCCCAAGATGCTCCTGGGCAGTCCTTCTGGGAGGTGAATTCCTTCTCACCTACATTTTGGATGATTTTCCTTCTGCAGCTCTAAGTCTGATTTGTCTCCCTCTGAATCATGGCAATTCTCCTCCTTCCTCTCTCCCAGTCCCTAGCCAGTGCAAATCTAAAGGTCCCACCTCAATCTACCTGCCCAGCCATTAGCCGTTGGCTCTTTATTGATCAATCAGAAACCAGTTGAGGACAACGGACCTTCAGAGTTTGGACACAGATTCCCGATTTTGTGGGCTGGATTAGTTCAAAGCATTCGAACCAATCCCCATCAAATGTGTGTGGTGGCATGTTGGGAAGGCATGCACACATCATAACACACATGTGGAGGTCGGAAGCACACACATGTTATAACACACATGTGGAGGTCGGAGGGCAGGATCTGGTTCTCTCCTTCCACTGTATAGATCCAGGGAATTGAACTTGCAGCATCATCCTTAGGAGCAAGCTCCTCTACTTACTAAGCCATCTTCTTTTTGTTGTTGTTGTTGTTATTGTTGTTGTTGAGACAGGGTCTCTCTGTGTAACCCTGGCTGTCCTGGAACTCACTTTGTAGACCAGGCTGGCTTCAAACTCAGAAATCCACCTGCCTCTGCCTCTCAAGTGCTGGGATTAAAGGCGTGCGCCACCACCGCTGGGCCTGAACCATCTTCAACCTCCCTCCCACCCCCCTTTTCCTCTCTCTCTCCTTCCCTCCCCTGTTCTGACTCCCTCTTTATTTCCCTCTTGGTCTCTGACTCTCTACCAAAAGCCACACCTCTGTATTCTCACTCAAACATCATACAAATCCAACCTGCTATTTTGAGCGGGTCTGAGCCTCCCTGGCTTTGCTCAGTAAGAAGGTACGGTGATCATAGTTCCTGAGTGCTCCTGGGAGAGCCTTCACATTTGCCCAGACACTCTATAATGATGGTGCAGTCCCTAGTCTGAGGCTTACTGTCTCTCCTCCCTGAGAGATTTCTAGTGTTCAACACAAAGCTTTTGATCCTTCGTAGGCTGGAGGGGGGAGGGGCAGGTGTAGAGCTGGATCCTTGCTTATTCCTGTGTCCCCTATTGGGGGGCTGCTTCTAGGCCTTGAACCCCCGGTGCTGGAGTGTTTGGAAAAGGACCATGTGGAGCCAGACCATGTGTGAGTGTCTGTCCCACAACAGACTGGAGTGGCCCAGGGGACCTGCTAGGGGGAGGTGGGAAGAGAGTCTGCCCTGCAGCAGGCAGGAGTGCCGGTAAAGAGGGCTAGAGAAGGGTGGTAGAGACTCGGGCTAGGGGGTGCAACGCTGCTGTTTGTAAGCAACCATGGCTGGGGCTGGGGCTCAGCTGATAGATACCCTATGACTACATACACCAGGCATGTGGTAGTATCTACCTGTCATCCCACCACTTAGTGGGTGGAGGCAGGAAGATTAGAAGAACTCGAGATCATCCTCAGCTAATTGTGAGTAGGAGGCTGGCCTGAAATACATGAAAACTTGTTTCAAAAAGCAATATATATATATATATATATATATATATGTGTGTATTTATATCTTACTTACACTTACATAATGGGGCCTTTCTCCCAAACAACCTTTGCTAGAGGAAAGATGCCCCGGAATCTTCAGGGCACCCAGTTAGAGTGTATATGGGAGCTTGGGTCTGGCCAAATAATCGTGGGTCATGTGTGTGTATCCCCTCCCTTCCTAGGTTGATAGTACAACAGGTGCTTCAGGAGCTGAGGCAGTATCATGGGTGAGTGAGAAGGGAGCAGGCATGAAGGACAGGGTAAACACTCGGCAGGTAAGGGAGAAATGCAGGGTGTGCGCACTGGGGGAAACAGGTGTAAGGGACAGGTGTCGGCATCTGTAAGGGAGCACCCACTTACAGGGTCTGGTAGGAGGAGGAAGGGGGCCTATGGCTGTGATGATGCATGCCCTGTCACCTCAGCATTTAGGAGACTGACAAAGCAAGAAGACTGTTGAGTTTAAGGCTAACCAGGGCCATGGAGTGAAACTGCCAAAGAAGGAGGAATAGAAAAAAAAAGGGAAGGAGGCAGAAGTTAAGAGTACAATGAAAGTGGTAGGGGGAGGGGAGGAAGAAGAGAAGAAAAAAGAGGAGGGAAGGAAATGGTGCTGAGGAGGAGGATGGAGAGACGAAGAAAGGAAGCTTAGTGGAGAATGAGACAAACAACGAACGGTCTCTGTTTCCTGAGATCAATAACTTTCCTGCCATGCTCGTGTGGTTTGTCCAAGACACAGTACTGCTGCCCTCTGCTGGAAAGCTGCTGTAGTGCCCCTGTATGCAAGCCCACAGTCACTGGTGGGCCCTCAGACAGGGGCCCCTGAGATGCACCTGTACTCTAAAGCCCTGGGGGATGCAGAAATGAAGGATATGGGCTGAGTTGCCTGCAGACCTACATGTCCGTTCCACTCTGCCCCTACAGGGCCCGTCAGCGAGCTCGCATGCCCATCAGCCCTGAAAGAGCCTGCTCCAACCTCACCTGGTTTGAGTTCCTGTCTGAGTAAGCACAAGAGCTGCCAAGGGTGGCTATAGTAGAGTCTTTCTGCAAAGTCCACTGAGAGCTGACTTCCCCTAGAGAGTAAAGGCTGAGATAGGATAATCACGGGTTCAAGGGCTGCCTGAGCTGCACAGTGAGCGAGGGGAGGGAAAAAGAGCCCGGGGAAGAAGAGATGGAGAACTGGGAACCGAAGATGGGATCACATCAGGGGGAAGCATATTCCTGGAGCACCTTCCAGAGTTGCCTCAGAAGGACCTGAAGCTTTCCTCACCCACTTTTTCTGTCCAGGAGCGAGGATGGTGCGTACAGGAGTGAGAAGCCGGACAAGAGCACCAGAGTGAAGCGCAGCCTGAGCTCCCTCCGCAGCAGGGTCACGAGGCAGAAGGAGAAGGTGAGGGGGCTGAGCTGGAGATTGGGGACTCGCTCTTCCTTTCCCTGCTCTGTCATGTACCCTTGACTCGGGAACCCTGAGATCCAAGCCAGGACTAGATAAATGGAGGTGGAGGGCATAAAAGGACTAGCCTCTGCAGGAGATATCCTAAGACCCATCATTTTCTCATGAAGGGGAAGAGCTCAGCACATCTAAAAGATAAGATTCAGGATCTTCCAGGGAAGCGGGAGTGTGTCAATGGGCACCAGCTGGTGCGAGGAACCTTCTCGGGCCACTCCAGCTGTCCTCTGTGTGGCGAACCTCTGCTGAGCTCAGGTGAGTCCCAGCCCCATGCATCCACCCAATGGGGGTGTCAGCCTTGTCTCTTCATAGTGTTCCTCCGTTCTCTGGTACATCCTGGCTCCATTTCACTCTCTCCAATGTGAGCAAGTGTGAGTAGCAGCAACCTGGAAAGAACCAGAGGGACCGGTCAGTCACTGAAGGTGGTGACTAAGCTCTCTATCTCTGCTTTGGCCTTTGTTAAAAAAAAAAAAAAAAAAAAAAAAAAAAAAAAAAAAAAAAAAAAAAATCCAGCAGGATCTGGACTTAGGCAGGGTTATTTATCAGATGCGGTGACAAAATATTGTGTATTTCCTGGCTAAAATCTCAGAAATGTGTTTTGTCAGAGCACTGGGACCTGGCTGGTCAAGGTCAAGTAATCTACAGGTGTCGAGTTTCTCCACACCCTTCCTCAGATTCTGATAGCTCGCCAACCTCGTGACTGTATCACCCTACAGTGTTCTTGTGTGCACACCGGAGCCCCAGACTCTCTCTTCTCTTTTTCCTTCTGTTGTATGTGTGCTTGTTCATGGGAGCACCTAAAGGTGCTCATGCACGAACACCAAAAGACAACCTTGACAGGGCAGTGTTTCCTCGAGTGCCATTCCATCACGTTTTATGTGTGATTTGTGTGCAGGTGCATCCATGTACATACATGCACATGGGTCCACATGCAGGTGGAGACTAGGGATGAACTCTGGGTATCTGCCTCTGTCAGTCTCCACATCATTTTTTGAGACAAGATTTTCGGAGAATCTGGGGTTTGCTGGCTCAGCAACGGCCCGCAAGCTGCAGGGATCCTCCTATCTTCGACTCCTGGGATTATAAGCACTGTGCCCTCATGCTTAGTTTATTGTTTATGATTTTTATGTGGGTTCTGGAGGGTTGAACTTGAGTCCTCATGCTTTCCAGGAAAGTATATTTTCTGATATGTCACCAGGCCGGCCTCCAATGTCCTTCCCTTTAAGGACCCATCATCATCATGTTGGAGTAGAGGCTCAACCAAGTCCATTATGAAGCTCGTTGTTAGTTAAGACTAAGTAAATGTGCAAGGGCAAATTTCCAAACAATATCTTAATCTTTATTTCAGTTACACTTTATTTAGTTTTATTTCCTGTGTGAATCTATGTGTGGACATGAAGATCGGTTCTCTTCTCCCACCATGTGGGTACCGAGGGTAGAATTCAGGTTATCAGTCCTTTACTGACCCATGGTCTTATTCTGCAATAAGGGAAGGGATGGGACTATACTACATTAATTGAGAGGAGACAGTTCAACCCCTAGCCTGTAGTTTCTTCTCTCTTGGAGCAGTCCAAAACTGCTGGGCTAGACTGGGCTAGGCTGAGTTGAGCCGGGCTTGGCAAACAGGCCTAGGTTACTGGAATCCCTGGAGAGAGAGAGAACTCTGATTGCCCCCAGGATTTAGAGCATTTCCCTTTTGAAATCAAGCCCAATTTTGAGGAGAATTAAAGAGAAGGTGGTATGGTAGTTGCTTCCATACGTGGTATTGAAGATGTAGCTTAGCTAGCAGAGCATTTGCCTGACACACAGAAAGCTCTGGGCTCCACCTTCAGCACAGGTGGGGCATGCCTGGGATCCCAGAATTCAGGAGGTGGAGGCAGGAGGATCAGAAGCTCAATACCATAGTAGGTTAGTAAATATAAATAAATATAAATATAAATATAAATATAAATATAAATATAAATTAGTAGAATAGTAAATTCAAGCTTGGATACATGAGATCCTATCTTGTGTGCGTGTATGTATGTGTTTGAGTGTGTGTATGTGTGTGTGTGTGTGCACATGTGCCCATGCATGTACACACTAGTAGCAAGAAGTCAAAGTACAGAGTATTTACAAGCAAGACTCAGGCAAGTTCAAGGTTCAACTGCAGGACATCAACACTGTTGGCCTTGGAGGCCAATCAATCCTCCTAGAATGACCTTGATCCACTAGGCACTGATGGCACCTGCCTAATCTAGAGCCATGACAAAATGTCTCCAGACATTGTCAAATGTCTCTTGTTGGTGTGGGATGGCCCAAGGTGAGACTGGGTTATCTAAGACTACCAGAAGGCCCTCAAGTGTGCATAGACCTTGATGTAAGAACAGCAGACCTGGTGCCCCCCAGACACCTGAATGACCCGCTTTTCTTCATCACTCTGCCTGCAAACCCCCCCCCCCTTTGTTTTTTTTTTCAAAGTGTCATTTTACTAGTTCAGAGACTATAGGACATTCTGCCTGTGGCTACTGCTGTTTAATGTAATGGTGACTGGACACAAGAGACATGACACATTAGGCCAGTATTCCACAGCTGAGCCATACTCCAGACCCTCATTGAGGGATTCTAGGCAGGTGCTCCACCACTGAGACACACCTCCAGCCTGATTTTTACTTTTTGAGACAGAGTGTCTTCTTTTGAGACAGAGTTTCTCTGTGTGGCCCTGGCTGTCCTAGAACTTGCTCTGTAGACCAGGCTGGCCTCAAACACTTAGAGGTTTGCCTGCCTCTGCCTCCCAAGTGCTGGGGTTAAAGGCATTCACCACCACTACCTGGCAGCTGTCTTCACTCTGTAGGTGTAATGTCATGATTTCTTTTTCTTTTTTCTTCTCTCCTCTCCTCTCCTCTTCTCCCCCTCTTTTCCCCTCCCCCCCTCTCTCTCCCTCTCTCTCTCTCTCTCTCTCTCTCTCTCTCTCTCTCTCTTTCTCATAAAAGTGTCTCATATAGCCCAGCCTGCCCTCAAATTTCAAACTTGCCATGTAGCCAAAGATGACTGGACCCTCCAGTCCTTCTGGAATTATAGTCATGTATGATCCAGTTTAGGAGGTGCTGGGGCTGGAAGCCAGAGCTTCGTGCAGCTAGATGAGCACTCTCCAAACTGAGCTACAGCCTTATCCTCCCTTACTGTGTGTGTCGCCTACTTGAAGCATTCAGGCAACCATGGCAGGGCTGAGTGGACTGTAGCATGGTTTGCAAAGCTGGAGTTACTTTCTAGAGGGCTCTTTCGAGGCACATGCTGGCTCCGCTCTGGGCCAGATGACCCAGCAGGAGCAAAGCAGATTGTTGGGTATGACCTACTAGAGCTAGCTGATCAGTAACCCGCAACAACTATATCCTTGAAGGATAACAGTTTCTACAACCTATAATTTCCTGACTGCCATCTTGGGTTCTGGAAGATTCTGTGCAGATAGCAGCAAGGGGCACCCTTGCTGTGCTGAATATTTCCATTGCCCCACACATCCAGCTACTTGGAGAGCATCCTCATCTATCTTTACAGTTTGAAGACATGTTCTCTTTCGCAGATGAGGAAACTGAGGCTTAAAGAAAAACCCCACATTTGTCTGTCTGTCTGTTTTGTTGGGGGTGAGCACACTCGCCAAAGCTCACTAATGAAAGGTGAAGGACTTCTTTGAGTCAGTTCTTTCCCTGATCATGTTTGGGTATCAAACTCAAATAGTCAGACTTGGCAGCAAGTACCTTTACTCATCTAGCCATCCTGCTGCCCCAAGGATTTTAGTTTTGTTTTGGTTTGGTTTGGTTTTTTTTGGAGACAAAGTCTCAGATAACCCAGGCTGCCCTCAAACTGACTGCGTAGCCCAGGATGCTTTAAGCTTCTGCTTCCTCAGCTCCCACCTACCTAGAAATGGGATGGCAGGTGTGCACCACCATGAATGGTTTCTTTCTTTTAAAAAAGTAGCTAACCATTATTTTTTAAGACTTATTTATTTGTTATATCTAAGTACACTGTAGCTGTCTTCAGACTCACCACAAGAGGGCATCAGATCTCATTACAGATAGTCGTGAGCCACCATGGGATCTGAACTCAGGACCTCTGGAAGAGCAGTCTGTGCTCTTAACCGCTGAGCCGTCTCTCCAGCCCATGAATGGTTTTTATATGGTGTTGAGGGTGGAAACTCAAGGCTTCTCAAACACCAGACAAACGCTCTTAACAAACATCTCGGCCCTCCAAAAATGTTGAATATCTCTCTTTCTTAGTTTTTTGTTGTTCTTTGAGGAAGGGGTTGTTTTGTTTTATATTGCTTTTTTAAAAAGTAGAGCCTTGCTATATCACAAAGGCCGTTTCCAGACTCCTGGGCTTATGGGATTCTTCGGCTTCAGCCATTTAAGGAGCTGGGACTCCATGTGTGCGCCCCTTTGCCAAGCTAGAAGTTGTCGTGGGCTAGAGAGAAAGCTAAGTGGTCGAAGCACTTGCTGCTCTTGTAGAGAACCCATGATGCGTTCCCAGCATCCACACAGTGAGTGGTTCATAATCACCCGTAACTACAGCCGAGCATCAGGGATACACGTGGTGCACATACATACATGGAGGAAAACACACACACACACACACACACACACACACACACACACACACGGAATTAGGAAAAAAAAAACATTGAAAAGATAGTTCTTGCTTAAGTCAGGATTCAAACTCAGAACCCAAGCCATGGTTTCATCTCATTATTTAGTTTTTCTACTTTACTTATTTTTTATTATTTACTTTTTAGTATTTTATTTATTTATTCTATTTTATGCACATTGGTGTTTTCCCTTACATGTAGGCTTGTGCCCCACCTCCTGAGCGTGTGGATGGTAATTTGTGCAGTGCAAGGGGTGACTTCCTAGATGCTAGGCAAGCATTCTAGCATTCTATGTTCTCAGCCAAGGTCACATACAGCTAGCATACTACCTCTCCAGCCTGGACACCCCCTCCTATCTTGGGAGTTCGGGAGCACTTGTAGGCAATGGCATATGTGTGTATGGAGGGCAAAGAACAACTTTGTGGTAACCGTGCTCCCCTTGTAAGATGTGGGTCCCTGTTATCAGCCAAGGTCATCAGGCTGGTGGCAAGCACTTTAACCCACTGAGAGGTTTCACTGCCTTGCCACCTCCAGTAGGGTCTTTGATATGCTTCTCCGTGTTCGACAGCTTGTTTGCAGATATCGGATGCTTCCTAAGTGGGAGTATCTGGTGTGTGTGTGTGTGTGTGTGTGTGTGTGTGTGTGTGTTAGAATAGAGACAGTTTATTAAAGAACAAAAAGATACTCCTAAGCAAGGGACAAGGCTGAGGCTCAAAAGCTAGCAGTAGGTGGTCTGAGAAATCCGTTGTGCTTTTCACACCCTGGACACCAGCTTTGAGGAGTTTTGTTGTGACAGTTTTGCTCTCTGTTCTTTTCCCGTTTTTCCTATGTGTTTGTGCATGTGGTGTGTGCTTGTGTGTGTATACGTGCCTGTATGTGTGCGGGCACATGTGTGTATGAGTGTGTAGACCTGTGTGCACATGCATGTAGAGGGCTCAGGTTGATATAAGGACGGACTCAGCCAAGTGCAAAGTTCCAAAGTTCCAGGTGCCTGGAGGAACTACCTCTTGGCGAGGCCCTGCCCCCTTCCGGGCCCCGCCCCCTCTGGGGACGGCCTACTCATGCGCAGCTTGGTCTCGTACTGCACACCGCTTCCGGCTCCTAGGAGGCCGGGCGGAGGCTGCGAGAGCGACCCGGGAGCCAGCAGGGCGGAGAGCGGCCTGTGAGGGACCCCGCGGAGGTGAGGGGGCCGCGGGGATTTTCGTGGCGCAGGGGCCGGGGTCGCGGACTCTTTACCCTGATACACAACATCCCTCCAAAGGTGCCTCAGGGCTGAGCACGCCTCTCTTACAGGTGACCTCTTCCATACAAGTGGGGGTCCAAGTGGAGAATGTAGGGGTGCAGTGATGCAGACCATATCCAATCACCCTGTCCCTGCGCCGTGGACGCTGTAGCCACCTTTCCTGGAAAGGAGAGAGAAAAGCCACTCAACTGCATGCAGCTTTTTGCTCCTGGCTTGGGGACACTAGGGCCAGGGTCAAGGGTGGAGTGTCCCCCACAGCAATCTCTTGCACCACTTTAGGCCCTTCAGAAATCTTAACACCCTTGCCTGCGAGCGTTTGGGTGCAACACGGCGCAAACTGGGTGTGTTTTCGGTGTTTTGCTTTCTGGATTCCTTCTAGGCGGAGAATTAAACATGTGCGATACAACTTTGGTTGCTCCCAGGCAAATTGAGTGTTTTGTTGTTGCTGTGCTCTCCTTATCTTCTTTTTAAAGAATTACCACCTGTAGCTCTGTGAAAGAAACTGCTGGCCGGGAGGTGGGGCGGGGGGGGGGGGCGGTGTTTCTCGAAGTTTTTCACCCTCCGTCTTTGCTCGAGGCATTGGGACTTGGAGCTGACGTTCAAGGCCCCTTTCCATTTCTTGCTGGCAGTGTGCACACAGCTTGACAAGTATGGGCAATTTGGTTTTTGGTCTTGGCTTTTGGTTTTGGGGCGGGGGGGGGGGAGATTGTTTTGGTTTGTTTTGCAGGTGTATGGATGAATGATTAGCCTTTGAACTGTGAGGAGAGAAATCTTGAGTGTCACATCAGACCTGAGCTTCTGGTCCCAATTCTATCATATGGGCCATGTAACATCACCAAGCCTCAGTCTCCATGTCAAAATAAGAATAAGAACTTGATGCGGGTTCAGTGAGGTCTCGCGTGAAAGGGATGTAGTGAAATGTCTGGCATATGGTCGCTGCTCAGAGTTACATAACCTGTGAATATGGACCTGCTTCCAGACCCAGAGGATTGCTGTGATGTGAGTGGGTGCCGGAAGCCAGAGGATAACTTTGTGGAGATTATCTTTCTACCCGGAACGTGAGTTCTAGGATTCGAACTCAGCTCGCCAGGCTTGAACTGCAAGTGCTTTTGTCCACTGAGCCATCTCTGACCACCAAGCCTAGATTGTAGGTGGTGTGAGTCTAGGAGAGTTGGATGTCTTCTTTGTTGGGTCAGGATTTAGGCTTGTCCAAGTTTGTTACTCCTGTCCGTCCCCAAGCTCTTCTGGAGGGGAGGGACAATGGATTCGTTAAAAAAAGAAAATTAATCTTGTTAATATGTTGTGCTTTATATCAGTTGTTTTTATTTATTTTTATTATGTTGGGGCTTGAACCCAGTTCCTTGCGCCTACTAGGAAAACTCTACCATCAAGCCACCTCCCCCACCCCTTATTTGAATTATTTATTATTATTTTCTGGAGGTCAGATGGCAACATTGTGGTTTTGTCTTTCCACCTTTCGCCAACTAGCACAGCTAGTGTCTTAATCAACTGAGTCCCAGGCTGGCCTTGAACCCCACCCCCACCCTACCCCAATACACACACTTCACAAGGGCTGGGCCCCTTTTTCAATGTCACAGGTTAGGGAGATCCAGAGGTTCTGTGATTTCTTTCTTAAGTTCCTTGGTGAATGGCCCAGGACTTTCTCTATTGAAGTGGCCCACGGCAACTTTGTTACATAGCTGGGTGTAATTTGCATTCTTGTCACACAGGAGCAATTTAGCCACTTGCACTGCTTACCACCCCAGGCACCCTGGCTGTGGCAAGCAGCTGAGCCTCCCTGTGTTTATCTACCGCGAGTTTAACATAGTTCTGATCTTGTATGAGGTCTCCTTCATTTCTCCCTTCCTGGGTCGTGTTTCCATTTCCTTCAACTCCGGGACTTTTCAGCAATTTTCACCTCCAGCTGCTTTAAATTCTTTAAAGCCCCAAATCCTGTCTAAGACCCGCCCCTCTTGTTTCTTTCTGTCCGGTTAAGCAAACACTTTGCCTGCTGAAAGGGAAGGGGAGCTGGCTACCTTGTGAAAAACCTTCTCACCAGGTGCAAGACAGTTCAGGGATAGCTCTGGAAAGACCTAGAGGAATTTATTTTTAGGGGAAGAGTGCAGCTAGCTGGGGAAGGAAAACTTTAAAACAAAGTCCTCCCCAAGAGCACGGTGCTGGTCAGTCCCTGCAGCTGTCTGTCTCCCCTTCACTCTGTTTCTTTCTCATTCAAATAAAGTTGTGTGTAAACTGAATTCAACTGGTTTCTCTACTTTTGTGAGTAAATAGTCTTCCCTTCAATTAAGTATAAAAGGTAGGCTCTACTGGAATGTGGCTCCTTTGGTAGCTTTCCTAAGTGCACAAAGCCGAGTTCCATCCCCAGCTATAAGTAAGCCAGGGTGTGGTTGTACAAGCCTGTGACACAACTCTGAAGTGGTAGAGGCTAGATGATCAAGGGGAGTTCAAGGGGGAGTTCAAGGGTGACCTTGGTGCCATGGAGTTTGGAGCAATCATACACTTACTTTCATCATATCTTGAAAAAAAAAAAAGTGTTCTAGAGGTTCTGATAGAACACATTTAAAAAATACTGCAGTGGTTACATTTTGAAAGTGTCAGTTTGGGTAGGATCAAATGCCCACTTCTGTTACTCTTTTAATGTGACAGTTTCATTGGGATACAAGTCGTATGTCATAAAATTACCTTAAAACTATACCGCTCAGTGATTTTTATCATTTGGCAGATGTAGAGTAAAACCACTGAGCCTCATTGGGTATCTGACCTTCCTTATGCAATCCAGGGAAGTCTTAACTGAAGTTTGGGAAGGATGAGCTCTTGTGAGCTTGGCTCTCTGTTCTGCAGTGATGAGTGTTCTGCGTGTTCTATCCTTCTAGCCAAAGAAGAAAAGAGGGGGGCAGATGGGAGGATGGAGGGTGGAGATCCTTTTATACTTCTGGTAGAAACGTAGACTGGTGTAGCTAGCTTTGCAAAAACTGATTGTGACAGTCCTGAGGATAAAGCTAGAATTAAGAGTCTATCCCAGAGAAAGGGATGCAGAGCTCTATAAACATGCATGGCATGGCTGTACGAATGGCTGGGTGGGTAAGGGTACTTGTGTAAGCATGAGAACCTGACTGCAGGTACTGGTACTGACCTTGCATTTAAAAACAGAATCAAGCAGAAGCCAGGAGAGGAGTGTCCATGCTTCAGCACGCCTTTAATCCCAGCACTCTGGGGATGGGGGCATCGCTTGAGTCCTAGGCCAGCTGGATCTGTGTGGTGAATTCAAGGTCTACATATGAGACCCTGTATCAAACAAACAAACAAACAAACAAAAAAACTCTACAAACACCTCTTAACCCCAGTGCTGTGGGGAAGATGGAGATAGGACCTAGGCTTGGTGGCTCCAGGTAAAAAGCCCCAGGTTTAGTAAGAGACTCTGACTCAAGGGAATAAGAAAATGTCAGAGTAGGACATGTGCACCATCCTCCTCCAGCTACCACACTCACAGACACAGGTGTGCACACACCATATACAAATACTTTTGGAGGTAGTCATTGATTTCCAATGGGATCTCCTAATAAACCCCTCAGAAGTTGGGAGTGCATTTATTGAAAGCTGGACCCATTCTTCACAAGTACCTGTTTATTATTGAATATGTAGATCCTTGGTTCTAATTGTTAAATATGGATGACCTAGGTGGGAGTAAAGACAGGGAGGCTGGGAAGAGGCCTGTGAGATGGGAGAGGTAAGAAAATACATAAGATACTGAAAGTGGAAGGGTGTATTGGGGAAGGTGGGGTGGAGATTTACCAGAATTCAATATGAAAATGTCATAAAGAAACCTGTTACATTGTGAGCTATTTTTTAAAAAGCATTTAACTCCATGGATATATGGTGTATATATGGTATGGGAGCGTATGTGAAGGGTCAGCAGATGACAGGGACAACTTGAGGAAACTGGTTCTCTCCTTCTACCATGTTAGCCCCGGGAATTGAAGGCCAGATTTGGCAGCAGGTGCCTTTACCCTCTGAGCCATCTTTCCAGCCTTATAACTTTAAATAAATAAATAAATAAAGAAAGAAAGAAAGAAAGAAAGAAAGAAAGAAAGAAAGAAAGCAAGCAAGCCTGGTCTGGCAGCATAGGGGTACCACTCCAACTACTTGAGAAGATAAAACAGGAGGATCATAAATTCAAGGCCTTCCTGGGCTGCAGGGTGGGTTTGAGGTCACCTTGGACAACCTAGTGAGACTCTCTCAAAAAGTAAATGTAGGGCTACTGGAACGGTGGACCATGGGTACAGTGCCTGCAATATGGTCCTGAGGGCCTAGAATCCTAGTGCCGCCAAAAGAAAAATGCAATCTAGCAAGCAGCACGCTATAGTTTCTTTTAAAATTTTTGTTCATGTAGTGTGTGTGTGTGTGTGTGTGTGTGTGTGTGTGTGTGTGAGTGAGAGGGGGGTGAGAGAGGGAGAGAGAGAGAGAGGTGGGAGGGATGTGTCTGCTATGGCTCTCAAGTGGAGGTCCGAGGGCAACTTTGTGGAGTAGTTATCTCCTGTCATGAAGGTCCCAGGAATCAAAGTAAAGAAGGTCACCAGGTTTGTGCAGTTTTATCTACCAAACCATCTCACTGGCCTCAATACATACAACACACACACACACACACACAAATACACAGACATATATAATACATAATTTCTATTAGATGGATGCATATTATTGATTTGTACAGTCATAAAGTTGAGAAATCATAAAACAAACTATTGCAAGCCAGGGTCCACAGACGTTCTTAGAGTTATTCATAAAAGCTCAATAATGGAGATAAATGAGATGCCCACGCTGATCTGATGTATAAATAATATGTAGCCCATCCATATGATACAATATTATTCAGCAATGGAAAAAAAAAAAAAGCAAGCTGTGATACACAAGTGAACTTGAAATGTCCAGAGTGGGTTTTCTCACAGTCACAGTGGATTTGTGTTTATCAGTGGCTGGAGACTGATAACTAAGTAAGGTGGTAGGTTTCTTTTTGGTGTGATGAAAACATTCTAAAACTGGCAATTTGGTCCGTAAGATGGCTCATTGGATAAAGGAGCTCATTGCCAAGCCTGGTGACCTGAGTTTTTGTTCCAGAACTCTTGAGAGAAGAAAGAGCGAACTCTTACATGTCGTCCTCTGGCTTCCACACACATACTGTGGCACATGCACACACACAAATAGGTTAAGTGTAAAATTGATGGCAACTGTGAATTGAGGACTGAGTATGTTGGGAAGAAAGGAACTAGATACAGGCACGTGTGCACGTGTGAACATGCACACGCATGCACGTGTGTGTCAGGGTCAGAAGATAACCTGGATTATCAGACCTCACCTCTTTTGAAGTATAGTCTCTCTTTTGCTGCAGCATTCAACTAAAGCTTGTCAGATACTCAGGATTCCTGTTGCTCGCCTCCCACCTCACTGTAGGAATGCCAGGGTTACAAATGAGCATTATTGGGCATGGCTTGACTTGGGGATCTGAACTCAGATCGTCAGACTTGCCCATCCTGCACTTCACCCCTGAGCCATCTTCCCAGTCCTGCCTTGTTTTTTGACACTGGTCTGGAACTCACGAGGTAGACTAGTTTGGCTGGCCAGTGCACCCCAGGAAATCCCCCAGTCTTAGCCTCCCTAGTACCAGGGAAGTGCCACAAACATGTGCCACCACACCCAGACTTTTTATGTGAATTCTAGAGTTAAACTCAGGTCCCCATGCTTGCTCTACCTACTGAGACATCTCCCCAGCCCCATGAGAAGAACTGTTAAAAACAATTTTTAATTACATGTATTTATTTTATTTCTTGGGTCCACACGTGCACTGCCCCAGTGTGTATGTGGAAGTCAGAGACAGCCAGCAGGAAGTTCTTTCCTTCTACCATGTGAGTTCCAAGGATCAAACTCAAGTCAGCAAGCTTGGCAGCAAGCGCCTTTACCCATTGTAACATCTTGCTGGCCCTGGCACAGAAATTTAAGGAAACCATAAGGCCAGGGAATAATGATCTTGAGAATGCTAAAGAAACATGGTTGAGTTAGATATTCGGGCATAGGACTATATCCTTTCAATCTAAAGGCTAAAACTGGAGTAAATAGTGAATACCTGTGCACTGGGGTAAAGTCAGTTATAGACTTAAGATAGTGCCCCACAGAAGGAAGTTTTACAAAGCCTGTCCAGTGTGGCGAGGGCTGAGGCAGAGGCATGGAGGTACTACTTACACAGTATAGCCCTGGTAGGACAGGAATTCTTCCTCAGGCAAAAATTACTGGGGTGAGCCTTCAGGGTTCCTGATAAATAGAACAGTATGGTTGAGGGCATTGAGTTGGTCCTTCCAACATAAACTCAGGCTGTCAGGCTCAGCGGCAAGGGCCGTCAGCAGCTGAGTCATCGCGCTGGCCTGAAAAGCATTGGTTTGTTTTTGTGTGTGCCTGTGTGTAATGTGTGTACATGTTCTTGTGTATGTGCACATGTGTGCAGGTGCGCATATATGTGTGGAGGCCAGAGGAGGACGGTGTTCTATCACTCTTAGCCTTACTCCTTTGAAGTAGGGTTTGTCTCAGCCCCCCACAGTGCCAGGGTTACAGGCACACATAGACATGTCCATGTCCGGCTTTTTATATGGGGAACAGGAACTTGAACTTAGGTCTGGCATAGCGGGCATTTTTCTTACTCACTGAGCCATCTTCACAAACACCCACCTATTTTTAAAACAGGGTTTTTCACTGAACCTGGAGCTTGCTGGTTCAGTAAGACCAGCTGAGCAGTCGACCCCAGGGATCCTGTCTCCACCCTGGTCTAGGATTACAACTGGGTTTAGGTGGTTGGCAGGGATCTGAACTCAGGTCCTTGTGCTTGCAGGGCACTGCCACCAAGCTCCAGGGAACTTCCTGTCTCTCTATACCTGGCACTGGGGTCATAGCCTAGCTTTTAAAATGAGTGCATTTTCCTGCTCCAGAACCCTTGGCTTCTAGCCTCTCCCATTAAGTACTGTGTACAGTACTTTTCCACATTTTGAAGATCAAGTAGTAGATTTAGACTCAGTCCAAGAAGGAAGAGATGATGAGGGTGTCGGACTCTTTAGAGTCCCGGGCTCTCTAGAGAAAATTTACTGTAAAGAATCATTGAGGGCCAACTAGATGGCTCATCATGTAAAGGCGCTTGCTGCTAAGCCTGATGATTTTGGCATACATTCCCCACCTCAAATGTAAAAGGATACAAAAGTGAAGCCACTGTGGTGACACATGCATCTAACTAGCCTATGGGAGTTAGAGACAGAAGAACCAAGAGTTTCAAGACATCTTCAGCTTCATCATGAATTCAAGGGCCATCCTGTGCTACATGAGAACCTGCTTCAAACGATTAATAAATAGGTGGATACATTGTATCACAGTGTGTCAGATACTTAAGTTTGTCCCTGCAGTTTATAATCTTTCCAGCCCCCATGTATTCAGATGTCACCTTAAAGGGGCTAGGAAATGACTCTGTGGTTAGAGTGTTTGCTGCTCAGGGGTGAAGACCAGAATTTGATCATCTTCAGACTCAGAGTCCACATAAATGTAAGGCTGGCAGAACACCTGTGATTCTGACCTCAGACGGCAGGAATAAGGGACTCCTAGAGCAAAACTAACTATGGAGACTAGCCATCCTGGTGAGCCCTGGCTTCTACTGGGAGACTCTGCCTCAGTGAATAATGTGGAAGACTGATTGTATATGATTCCCACCATCAATCCCAGGCTTCCAGATGCTTGCCTGAACATGACACACACACACACACACACCTTTGTACTGGCACCCATACACATATCTATATCACATGCATGGAAAACATAAACACACATTCTCACACATACACACATGTGAAAAATGGGAAAGGACAAGACTATCTCTCTTTTTTTTTTTTTCGAGACAGGGTTTCTCTGTGCAGCCCTGGCTGTCCTGGAACTCACTCTGTAGACCAGGCTGGCCTCGAACTCAGAAATCCGCCTGCCTCTGCCTCCCAAGTGCTGGGATTAAAGGTGTGCGCCACCACCAACCGGCTAAGACTATCTCTTTAAAGATGAAGGTGGGGGAAAGAAAATGTACCTCCGATCAGCCCCCCTCCCAGGTTGCATCCTGACCTTGATAGTCAGGATATGTTAAAATATATTTAAGCCCACATCATTTTAGTTGTAAAAGGAATGCTAGCAAAGGTCTTTGCAAAGTTCTGGAATTTTCCTGCCATAGGAATTAGCTACTGATTTACATTTAAAAACATTTTAGTGCATTTTCACTTATTTATTTTGTACTTCCGGAAGATTTGTGTGGAAGTCAGATGACAACTTGCATGACTCAGTTCCCACCTTCCACCATCTGGGTCCTGGGCTTGGGATCAAACTCAAGTGGTCAGGGTTGACAGCAATCATCTTTACTCACTGAGCCATTTGCCAGCCCCCTGTTTACTTATATGAATAGTTGGCTTAAGTTAGAAGCTTCTTTAAAATTTTTTTTAATATTCATTTTTATTTTACGTGTGTGAATGTTTTACTTGGCATGTGTGTTCATGGGCCATATTTGTGCCTGGTGCCGGTGGAGGTCAGAAGAAGGCATTGGCTACCCTGGAACTGGAATTGTGGACAGTTGTGAACCTTCATGCCCATGCTGGTACTTGAACCCAGGTCCTCTGCATGAGCTGCCAGTGTTTTTGGCCTCTAAGCTGTTGTAGCTGGCTTCCGCAGGCTTGTGGGGAAGTTAAGGTGCTCAGAGAACAAAATGCCTGCTCCCTGTTTGCAGGCTTAGCACTCTGGAGCTCAGGGTGATTGCCCAGAGTTCATTCCCTCTGCATTTCCTTCATTCTAATCTCCTCTGCTGTCAAGCATAATAACAATGGGTGTTCCCTCACCTCATGGTGATCCCTGCCTGGCACTTTTTTTTTTTTTTTTTTTTTTTTTTTTGATGGTGGAATTGGCCCTCCTTTCCAGAACAAGCTAATTAGATACAGTCGAGGGACCAGCAAACTGCTCTGCAAAGACCCACGTGGCCTGTGCAAGCTCAAGCCGAAATCTCAGTGTGGACAGGGGAGAGGCTCATGAAGTCCTACCCCAAGCTGAGAAGTTATGGACAGTTGGTGACTGCTGGGGGAAAGAGAGTTGGTATTCTTCGAGGATGTGGTCCCTGAAAGGCTACCCGTGTTCCTGTCATCCAGGTACATACCAGCAACCATAAGTGTGCGCCATGAGTTTTGTTTTTTTGGCATTTTGTTGTTTTGTTTTGTTTTGTTTAAAGAGCACAGGGAATTGGGAGGAGAAAGTGGTGCTGGGATAGAGGAGTTGGGATAGAGAAAGGGGAAAATGAAGATGTGGCCTTGTTCCAATAAGACTTCATTTACAAATTCAAACGTCTGACCCCACAGATCTTTGTTAGTCACCCTTTGTGGGAAGGGTGAATGGGAGTGGGGTGTGTTTGTGTGCATGCGTGTGCGCAAGCACACATGTCCAAGTGCGTGTTTGTACCCATACATGTAAAAGTGGAGCCTAGAGGCCAACGTCAAGTGTTCTTCTTTCTCAATCACTCTCTGCGTCCTTTGGGTCCTGGTCTCTCACTGAACCCAGAGCTCACTGATTTGGCTAGACTGGCTGATCAGTAAGCCCTCAGGTTCCCTGCCCATTTCCACCACCCTAAAGCTGGGATGACAGGTGCATACTCCCATATCCTGGCTTTTTCATATGAAGTTCTCATGCTTGCCAGGCAATCACTTCATTACCCCAGCCTTCTCCCTGGCTCCTAGACTTGGCCTGTCTACAGTTCTGTTTCTAGGCTGTGTGGGTTTGTAAAGGTTGGTGTGTGAAGGCCATAGATGAGGAGATAGGGGCCAACTGGACTTGAGTGTCTCAGACTCTGGGTGATGGTGTGGGTCCACTCTTTCCTCCAGGGATCCTTTTTCTGCTACAGTGCATGTTATCGAGGGCATGAGTTAACAAAGAGTTCAGGGACTACCAGGTTATTGATTTATGGGTAGGGGGCATATGTGCAGGTTAAAGGATAATTTGGGAGAGTCAGTTCTCTCCTTCCACTGTGTCAATCCTGGGAACCAAACTCAGTTTATAGGACATGGGAGCAAGGCCCGTTATCTGATGAACCATCTTGCCAACCTTCCACTAGGCTGAAAACAGTAAGACCTTCTAGTTATTCTACTCCCTACATCGGAAAGCTTTACTTACTTTGGGCAAGTTCAGACCAGAGCATCCCTCCCATGGCAGATCTTTCTGGGATTCCCCAACCCTGACTCCATTTGGTATTTCTTTTTCCAGAAATGGAGTGAGTCAAAACACTCATTTCCAAAGTCATTAAAGAAAAGAGATCCCCTGCCCCAGGGGGAGGGCATTCTTCCCTGTTCTTTCCCAGGACAGACTGCTTTTCTATTCACTGAAAGACAAAAAAAAAAAAAAAACCTACTGATCTCTTCAAGTATTTGTCCTCCTTCTGGCCACCTCTGTTGACACATATTCTTTTATTTCACCAATAAAACTTGGCTCTATCCCTCTGTTTTAAGATTTATTTTTATTTTCACATGTGACTATTTGAACGATGTCTATATGCCGTATACATGTATTGCCAATGGAGGCCAGAAGAGGGAATCAGGTTCCTGAGGCTGGAACAGGCAGCTGCGAACCACAAGGTGTGAGTGCTGGGAACTGAATCTGAGTCCTCTGCAAGGACAACCAGTGCCCTTGACTGTCCCACCTGTTTTGTTTGGTATGCAGTCACTGTCACTGAACATATCTATCTTCTGTAACCAGCCACTCTCGTTATTTCTAGACCCTAACCTTGATTTTATTTAAAACTGTTTTATGGCATTTATTTCTTTATTGAGTGGCAGTCAGAGGACAACTTACAAGGGTCATT
This sequence comes from Montemys delectorum, assembly GCA_019843815.1. Classification (NCBI taxonomy): domain Eukaryota; kingdom Metazoa; phylum Chordata; class Mammalia; order Rodentia; family Muridae; genus Montemys; species Montemys delectorum. Next base: position 42,106 of record JADRCD010217654.1, on the reverse strand, counting down.
TCTCTCCTTCCACCACGTGGAACCTGAAGATGGAACTCAGGTTGCTGGGCTTGGAGGCAGCACCTTTACTCATTGGCCATCTTACCACCCAGTTTTGATGTCTGAGTGACATTGAGTTGACATAACCTTTTTAAAAAAGATTGAGACCCGGTATAATATAAGACAGAGACCCTCGTTACTGCCCCCCCCCCCCCCCCCCGGCATCCCGCCTGTCTGCAAGTAGAGGCAGAAAGATCAGTTCACGGTCAGGTCATCCGCAGCTACATAGTGAGTTTAAGCCCAGCTTGGGGTAGGTGAGGCTATGTCTCAGAAACAAATGAAAACGAACCAGAAAAGACTCCCAAAAGGTGGCTGGGGCTCAGTCTCATCCTAGGCTACGTGAGAGAATTCAGGACCAACCTGTGCTTACATAGCCACTGACTTTAAAAATACACAATAATAAATACCCAGAAGAGAAGCAGCTATACTTCCGGGGATGCCTACCTGAAGTGGGGGGAGTTGTTTTGCTAGGACCTCCGTAGTTCAGCATCTATACTGCTTGTTTGCTTTGTTTCAAAGATTTATTTCCTTTCATTTTATGCATATGAGTATTGTTTGCCTACATATATGTATGTGTACCACAACAGGGTGCCGGGTTCCCTGGATGTGGAGTTACAGAAAGTTGTGAGCCACCTTAAAGGTGCTGGGAACCAAGGCCTGGTCCTCTGCAAGAAGAGCAAGAACTCCTAACCACTGAGCCATTGCCCTAGCCCCTGGTTTTTAAGTTGTTTTACACTTACTCATTAAGTGTGGGAGTGGTGAAGACGAGAGAGAAAAAGCGCGTACATACATGGCACTTGTGTGAGGAGGGTCAGAGGACAACCTGGAGAAGTTTTCTTCCACCACATGGGTTCTGGGGATCAAGCACTTCTTTAGACTCAGCAGCAGGTGCCTTAACCTGTTAGACATTCCACTGGCCCAGCATCTGGCTTTGATTTGATCAGAAGCATGTAAAATTCACATGGGCCTTTCAGTAGATAGGGTAGGTATGTTGAGGCAGCGTCTTTAGCATAGGCTACCCTTGAACTCTCAATATAGCCCAAGATGACCCATGATGCTCAGCCTCATGTGCTAGGATAACAGGCATGCACCTGGCTCCGAGTATCTGAAAGTCCCTCCACCCCATACCAGAAAGTAGTGTGAAGTTGCAACTTGGACGGAAATGATCTTGTCCTATAGGACAAGCCTGGGCCATTCAGGGCTAGCATCACTGTGCAGAGCTGGTAACAGGTAACTTGTCTCACTGCTTTTCCTCCTCAGTACCCTTCATCTTGAGCTCATTGCTTTGGCATCATGCATGGATGTCCCTCTCCAAATACACATATAAAGGCCATTTCTTCTGTCTGTCTGTCTGTCTGTCTGTCTGTCTCTCTGTCCCTCTGTCTCTGTCTCTGTCTCCGCCTCTCTGTCACTGAACCTGGAGCTGTTTGTCGTAGCCTGCAAGCCTCAGTGCCTCCCCCTAGCCTCCAGCCCCAGCCCTGGTGTTAGAGGTGTACATGGCTACTGGCCACATCCAGCTTTTATATGGGTAGTGGAGATTTGAACTCAGGTCTTCATGCCAGCACAGCCAATGCAGTGACCCACTGAGACACCTCCCCAGCTCCTTACTGGTGGCTCTAACAAATGATGGTCATAGTTCATCAACCTTGACCAAGAGTTCTGGGACTATCCATTCCATCACCGTGTAGCATCCATGGCTCCATCTGGGAGGCATTTGTTCATGAGCTGGCCTGTCAGTACCAGGTGGGTTTCAGAGAGTACAAAAACAGAAGCTGGGTAGGGACCTTCCAGGTGTGGCTGTGGTGGAGCTTGTGTCTTGCAGAAGCCAGCCAAGTCCTGTTCTTCAGGACAGTTGGCCATGAAGAGTGTAGGGCAGGTTCCAGGTTATCCTTTTTTTTTTTCTTTTCTTCTTTGTCTTTTGGTTTCTCCTTTTTGTTTTGTTTTGCTTCCATGTCAGGCCACAGTACAGAAAGAACAGCATCGCTAAGGCTCCTCCTCCATTATTGGGTTAGTGGTGTGTGTGTGTGTGTGTGTGTGCTTGAGAGAATGTGTGTGTCCTTTCCTTCTACCATGTAGGCCCTGGGAACTGAGACTGTCGGGCTTGAAGAGCTTGGGTCAGGGTTAGAGTGAAGGGTTTTCCCCCTTTCTTGAATTCAAACAACTTTTATTTTAAGGCACTATGAATGATACAGTGTAAGATGCCACAGAGCATGAGAAGTGCTTTTGACCATTCTATGACTACATACATTATTTCCTACTCATTATTAACTTACTAATTTCTTAGTATTTTTTCATTTATTTATGGTTAGCATACAGAATGATGGCTGTCACAGTGACACTTTGTGCACACGTGCTGTTGAACTTTGTGCATGCTTTCCCTCTTAAGACTCTCCCTCATCCCACCGCCATCCTGATTCTCCCAGGTAGTCTTCTTTTTGTATTGGTTTTGTGTTTTGAGAAAGTGTTATGTAGAAAGGTTATGTTATGTAGGCCAAATTTGCCTTGAAGTTGCTATATAACATAGATTGGAGCTTCTGGTCCTGCCTCCGCCTCACAGGAGCTGGGATCATAGGAGTGTGCTACCATGTCCAGGTATTCATTGTTTGTTGTGTTTATTTGAGACAGGGTCTCACATTAGCCAGGAACTCTCTAGGTAACCAGACTCACCTGAAACCTGTTCTGTCTGTGCCTCCCAAGCACTGTAACTATAGGCATATATCACTGGGCCTAGCTACTTTTTATTATTTTTATTACATTTATTTATTTATTTACTTATTTACTTATTTATGTGTGTATGTATACATGCATGCATTTAGAGAGGGTTATGTGCCTTTTGCATGTCCACATGTGTGTAGCAAACATGCATATGCATGTAGAAGCCTCAAATTGACATTGGATTTTCCCCTCTCCACTTTATTGAGGGATCTCACTGAACATTTAGCTCACTGAGTTGGCCAGATTCAGCCAGTTAATTCATTTAGGGAACCCTTGTCAGCTTTCCAAGTGCTGGAATTAACAGCAGCCACCATGCCTGTCCAGCCTTTACATGGGTCCAGGAGATCCAAACTCTGGTCTTCATGCTTACATGGTAAGCACTGTCCATTGAGCCATCTCTGTAGCATGCCTGACTTTTTTTTTTGTATGTGTTTATTTAAACCTTGGCTCTATGTATGAGAGAAGCTATGACAAAATTCTTACCCTGTTTCCCTCTCTTGTTTCTCCTCGAATAGTCTTTTTATTTTGATGTCTCAAACAATCTAAATTGCACACATAACACAGAGTGCCATTTATTTTTTGTATGTGAGAACAGGTATGAATCGGTATGTGTATGTGCCTGTACGTACATAAGTGTTCATGTACATGTGCACATAAGCGCATATACCCAGGTGGGTACATGGAGGCCCTGTTCTATCTGTGTCCACTTCATTTCCTCGAAACAGGGTCTCTCACTGAAGCCAGAGCTGGGCAGGCTGCTGGCAAGCCTCAGAAATCCCCGTCTCTAACCCTCCTCACGCCCGCACACACTGCCACACCTGGCTTTGTTCTCGGATGCAAGAAACTCAAACTCAGGTTCTCATGCTTGCCCAACAAGTATGCTAGCCCCTCAACCATCTTTCTAGTCCCTAACGTGGTTTAAAAGGCAAGCTGGGACCAGTGAGATGACAACAGGTTGTCTTGCCCTCAAGCCTGATGGTCTAACTCAATCCAGTTACCATGTAGTAGATCGGAAGAACACACACACACACACACACACACACACACACACACACACTCTAAACCAATGTTTGTTTGTTTGTTTAGTGTTTTTTTTTTAAAGGCTTGAGCACACACCTCTAATCCCAGCACTTGGGAGTCTACTTGGGAGGGTTGGGGTAGGGATCTGGGTGCCACAGTGTACATAGGAAGTTCAGATGATAGCCTGCAACTTGGGTCCTGTGGATTGAATCCAGGTCATCCATCAGGCTTGGCAACAAGTGCCTTTACCTACTGAGCCACCTTTCTGCTCCAGTGACAGTGATGACCATGTCAGTGACAATGACAGTATAGTCAGGTTACAGGAAAAGCCCTGTCACCTCAGCCTTCCACCCATTCTGGGACATGGAGTCCATGGAAGCTCATTGACCACATGCTGTGCTCCAATATCATATTCTTGGGACCATAGGAAACGTGCCCAGGGCTCCTGAGATCATTCTGAAGTGACTGGTCTCTAGCCAAGCCCAGAACAGGATGGGTGAAACTTCTTCATTCAAACTACTTATTAGTGAACGGTCATGAACCTGAAAGGAGGCTGCCCCAGGCCAAACTCCTCCCAGGGCATCTAGACTTTTGCTTACTTTATCATGTAGAGAGATGATGAGGGAGAAAACCTCCTCATCTAGGCTGGAGGCCACAGACGACTGGAGGGGCCTGAACTACCTTGTGAGAGGATTAAGATCTGAAAACTCCAGCAGCTTCCAGCAGTTGCCTGAGACCAGCAAGCTGGGGCTGAGTGTATAAAGAAGCCCCACACTCCAGTCCAAGTGAAGTCTTTCAAACCCCAGTGTTGTTGGCATCGGAGCTTAAGAGATTGTGGTGGTCCGCCCTGGGGAATGCCTTCCAGAGTACCCTCACTCTCTCATTGAGATAAGAAGAGGCAGTGGCACAGGAACTGGGCAGGTAACTCAGGGGTAAAGCAGCTGCCCAGAATACCCCAGTGAGGGCTTGGGGGTGTGGCTTGAAGATGGAACCACTACCTAGAATCCCCCCACTGTGGAGTTAGGGTAGAGAACCTGTCTGGAGACTCCAGAGAGAGCCCAGTGGGCATCATACATGGTTCAGCGTGTACAAAGCCTGTCTGACATGCATGAGGTCCTGGGTTAGAACCCTGCTTTTGGCAAACACCATCCTTTGGTGTTGTCAGTGTCTAGTGGACCCCTGTGTTGTTTCAGGCACTTTCAGGGCTTCTAGACCAGGATGTCCTAGATCCTTCAGAAGGAAGGAACCTGACTTTGCTTTCTGCCCTGTCTCCGACTCTCCTTTCCCTCTACACCTGCCTCAGCGACCCAGATCATATCCGTGGATCATCTGTGTACAACCCCCTCCAGATCCCCTATGTTTCACAGGGCACAGATCTCCCCTCACCTGTCATTCCACCCTGTGGCTTCTTTAAAGGCCTTATCGTCTGGAATGCAGATGACCAGACTGGTTTCCTGCTGTCCCTGTAATCACTGGCCTGCCTATAATGTTCCCTCTGAAATGCAGGTTCCATCATGTCTCTTCCTCTACTGACACCCTAAGTGCCGGAAGTAAAGGCACCAAGGACTGAACCACCACGTGCCCAGCCCTGCTGGCAAACCCCATGCCACCCACTTCCAACTAGCTTGCACTTAGTAAGTCTTCATTCCTTTGTCTCACCTCCTGCTCTTTCCCATTGTTCTCTTCTGGAATGCAGTTCCTCTTCCTTCTTTTCTCCTAACAACCTCTTAGTCATACTACAGAACCTAGTGGAGATGACCCTATGGCGGCCTCCGTAGGTGAAAGGACTTGAAACATTCCAGGTTTCTTCGGTGACCGTGGGCTGTACTGCCATTCTTTGGTCACCAGGACTCCTCTGGGCTGGGAGCCAGTGTCATTCCCTTACCGCACTGCTATTCTCCAGAGATATTTTAACTCTGGGCAGATTTGTAAATAGCTCTTACCTGGGCATTCAGGAATCATCAGCTGCAGAGCTGACCCCCAGTTCCACCCATCTTTAAGGACTTATCCATATTGGTATCTTCTGCATTCTGGAACGTTCCAGGATTAATTGCTTAAGTAGTAGCAGCTTGGGGACTAGGGAGTCAGCAGAGGAACCCTGCTCCATCTCTAGACACTGGACTCTTCCTCACTTGGTCTTAGCAAGACTCCAGCTAGTTGAGCAGGCATGGGAGGGGGTAGAACACATCGCTGGTTAGGATCATGAGGTTTATACAAGCCCTGGAAAGTGGAGACAGCCTATTTTGCTTACCTATAAAACTTATGTCAGGACTTGAAATGGCTCACTGGGTGCAGGCGTTTGCCACCAAGCCTGACAATGACCTTAGCTCCGTCCTCAGGACCCACAGCACACCCTACCATGCATTGTGGATGCACAGGCTCATACCAATAAGTTCAGTAATAAAGGCATTTTATGTGTTTGCTCTTTGTTTTGAGGCAGGTCTCTCTTCATAGCCCTGTCTGTCTTAGAACTTGCTATGTAGATCAGGCTGGCTTCTACCTGCCTCTGTCTCTTAAGTACTAAAATTAAAGGTTTGTACCACCATGTCCTCCCTGAAGTATTTATTTAGATTTGGTTTTTGGTTTTCAGAGACAGGGTTTCTCTGTGTAGCTCTGGCTGTCCTGGGACTCACTTGTAGACCAGTTTGGCCTCACATTTAGAGATCTGCCTGCTTCTCCCTCCTGAGTGCTGGGATTAAAGGCTTGTGCCACTGCCACCCAGCCTTGAAATAATTTTTTAAGTTTATGCTTTTGGAGAAAACTCCCATATATCACAATATCTTTAAGTCTGCCTTCCTAAACTTGGGGAAAGAAAATGATTCTACTGCCCCTCAACCCCTCCCCCACCAGAGTTACAGACAGATGTAAGCATCCATGGTGGTGCTGGGAATCAAACTTAGGTCCTCTGAAAGAACTGCTGAACCATGACTCCAGCTTCCCAACCTTAAATATTTTAAACATTTACTTATTTAATGTGTGTGCCTATATGCAGGCAATGGTACACCTGCAGAGGTCAAAGGGCAGGCAATGGCACACCTGCAGAGGTCAAAGGGCAGTTTGGAGAACTCAGTTCCCTTCTACCCTGTGGGTTCCAGAGATTAAACTCAGGTTACCAGACTTTGTGTCAAGCTCCCTTATCTGTTGAGCCATCTTGCTTTGAGATAAAGCCATCTTTCTTTGAGATAGAGCTGCTCACTAAACCTAACTGATTGGTTAGAATGGCCAGCCATAGGGCTTTGATGATCCACCTCTCTGCCTCCCCAGGGCTGGGTGTTACTGGGACTATCGTTGTTGTTGTTGTTGTTGTTGTTGTTGTTGTTGTTGTTTTTCAAGATAGAGTTTCTCTGTGTAGCCCTGGCTGTTCTCCCTCTGTAGACCAGGCTGGCCTCAGACTCCAGAGATCTCTCTGCCTTCTTGCCTCCTGAGTGCTGAGATTAAAGATGTGTACCACCACACCCAGCTTTTATGTAGGTTCTGGGGATCCACATCAGGTCTTCCCGCTTGCCCAGCCTCACTCAGGAAGCCATCTCTCCACCCACTGTTTAATTCCTTTTAGACTTCATTTCAAATTTCATGCTCTCAACAGAGACAGATGGGCTGGGGGATTCCTCAGTGATAGAATTCATACCCAGCCCGGGGTTCAATCAATTTATTCAAAATCCACTTCAGGGAGCCTGGCTTTAGAGAGAGGTAGGTAGCATTTCTTCAGGACCCTTGGAGGCATTCCCTAAGGCCCATTTCCTGTCGACCCAGAGTCCTTACAGGTAGGAAGCTTGTTCTTATTCCCGACACACACACGCACACGCACGCCGCAGGACTGACCACACCCGGCAGCCAACTGGTTTCTGTCCAAGAATGTTCCACTTTTTTTTTTCCAATTCCTTCTTAGATGAATCACCTGCAGCACTTTGCCTTAGTTACTTCTTATCTTTATTAAGCAAGAATCCAGCTGTGGGTAGTAGATGTTAAGAGACCCGCAGGGCGTGGTGGCACATACCTGTCATCTCAGTGCTGGAGAGATTGGGGCAGGAGAACCCAGGGTTCAAGGGAAGCTGGGGCTATACACTGATAACCTTGTCTCAAAACAAAAATAGTGGCTGTCGAAATAGGTCAGAGAGTAAAGGCACTTGCTGCCAAGCCTAATGACCCGAATTTGATTCCTGGAAACAACATGGTAGAAAGAACTGATTCCCCTGAGGTGTCCCCAACTTCCACCCATGGGCGCATACAATAAATAAATGAACAAGCCGAGTGTGGTGGTACCCACCTTTAATCCCAGCACTCAGGAGGCAGAGGCAGGCAGATCTCTGAGCTTGAGTCAGCCCGGTCTACATAGCTAGTTCAAGGCCAGCCAAATCTACCTACTAAGACTCTCTGGGTCGATATAATGAAACAGCACACATGATGTATGGTATTTGCTGTTGACTGGATCATGAATGCCTCTTAAAAGTCTGTATATTGACTGTGTCCCTGCCCGTGGTGCTATTGGGCAAGGGTGAGACTCTTGAGGAGTAGAGCCCTTGAGAGTTGGGTCACTGGGGCTTACCATTGAGGGGAGTTTTGTTGGGATCCAGACCCTTTCTTTCTCTGCTTTTTAGCTGTCATGGCCTTGTCTGCTACACCCTTTTTGGCGATCTCAGGTCGCCATGGAACAGAGCAAGCATGGAACTTGGAAATGAAATAGGCCTACTCCCCCTTTAGGTTGATTGTCCCAAGTATTCCGTAATGATAACATGAAACCCCTGAGCATAATTTTGGATATCAATTTAGAAAAATGCCTTATTAGACTGAGTGGTGTGGCTTAGTGATAGAGGAGTCTTAGGCTCTGTCTAGAGGCTCTGCCTCTCACCAATGGGAGGCTTAGGGTGTGGCTCAGTGGTAGAGCATGTGTCTAGAATTAACCAATGAGAGGCTTGGGGTGTGGCTCAGTGGTAGAGCATGTGTCTAGAATTAACCAATGAGAGGTTTGGGGTGTGGCTCAGTGGGAAAGCTTCTGTCTAGAACTCACCAATGAGAGGTTTAGGGTCATGGCTTAGTGGTACAGCTCTTCCTAGAATTCCCCCATTTGGGCTGTGTGTATGACTCGGCAGTATTCTTATCACTGCCATCAAACCTGTGAAGAGTTAAAGTTTATTAAGAACAATAAGAGTGGGTTGGGATGGAGTTAGTGTTGGAATATTTGTTCACATTAGCGAAGCAAAAAGAAATGATTTTTCTTTTTCAAAGCAGGAAAGGGCTGAAGAGATGGCTCAATGGCTAAGAGCATACACTGTTCTTGCAGATGACCCAAGTTAAGTTCCCAGCACCCATGATTAGAAGCTTACAATGGAACTCTGATTCCAGAGGATCCCACACTCCTCTGCAGGCACCAATATTTCTCATACACATACCCATAATGGCATACATAAACACATAATTAAATATAATAAAAACCCCCTTTAAAAGTTTGTGTGGGCAGTATGCCAAACACTGAATCAACATAAAGGGATTTGGCCACCTACTTCCGGCCTTTCTATCTGCTTCTCTTTACCCCAGATCTGTGCTTCAAGGTGGGAAGGTTGCCCGGGGCTACCATGTGTTCAGAGTAGGACTCTTTGGTTATTTACAGTATCAGCAGAAAGTTCCACTATGGAGTGATTTGTGGGGCTGAGTGGGTGGCTTTCTTCTTTTCCCCTTTCATCCTGTTGGTCCCCTTAGCCTATGGGATGCCACTGTTAGGGCCAGGGTCAGTGTTCCACACTTAGCCCGTCTCCTCAAGAGATCAACCAGTCTTGCTTGCTGGCTTAGGTGCTTCTCACGTCAATCATGCTAACAATCAGGATTAACTCAGACAACGACTGGGATGCCCAGGGGATGAGAGAGAGAACCTGCTGCACAAACTAAGGACCTGGGCTTAAATCCTCAGCACCCATGGAAAGCTAGCTATGGCTGTGTACACTCTCCTATAACCCCAGCCCCCATGGAAAGCTAGCTATGGCTGTGTGCACTCTCCTGTAACCCCAGCCCCCATGGAAAGCTCGCCATGGCTGTGTACACTCTCCTGTAAACCCAACACTTTGCTGGGTGGAGACAGGAGGACTGCTTGGGTTTGGTAGCCCTAGCATAGCTCCAGAATCACCGAGAGATTCTGTCTCAAAGGAATACGTTGGAGAGTGAGAGAACAGGACACCTGATGTCCTCCTCTGGCCTCTTCTGCACACACGCACGTGCACACGCACGCATAAACACACACACACATAAATACAATAATAAAATAATGACTAAACAGCAAAACATTAAATAAAAGTGAAAATGAGAATTGGGTTAGGATAATAAAACAGTGGTAGAAAAACCAAGAAGTTAAAACAGGAGAAAAGAGGAGCTGGGGCATAGCTTCTTAGAGTCCTTACTAACATGCAGAGGCTCTGAGTTCAGTCCCTATCAGAAGAATTTAAAACCCACCACAGACAATAAGCCCTGAGGTGGCAGTGGTCTGTACACTGCAGACAGGTACTCCTGGATGCCTGCAGCCCCACCATGCCCTTCATTCAGCCCAGGAATGAGATGGTCTGTGGTGGTCTGTGGTGGTCGGTATGCTGGCACTGAAAGGTTGGTGGCATGTGGAAGAGCTCCTTTTGTCCTCAGTGAGGTCAGGGTCCTTGTGATAACATCCAGTTTTCAGCCTTGTAAGGTGTTTGACTTGCAAAAGGGGCAGGAAGGGGCTTGGCAGCACAGCTCAGCAGTCAGGGTGCCTGCCACCAAACCTGAAGACCAGAGTTCGATCCCTTCCGACCATAGTTGAGACCCTTCCTCATGGTAGAAGAACAGAACCAACTCCTGTGAGTTACTCTTTGACCTCGACACAGGCATTTATCCACTCCATATACATATATATATATATATATATCTCAAAGTGTAATAAAAAATTTTTAAAGAGAAAGCAGAGCTGCTAAGAGCACTTACTGCTCTGGCAGAGGGCCCAGGTTTGGTTATCAGCATCTACAGTGCAGCTCCCAGCCACCTCCGGGCACCAGGCATGCATGTGGTATACATGCACATACACAGGTGAACAGTTACACTCAGAGAATTAAAGTGACTGTTGAGAGGCTCCGGGGCTATGAGTGTTTCTGCTGAGTCCTTACAGGACCCTCAGGGAGAGGGCTTTCAGGCTGTCTCTCCAGCTGGCTTTCATATGTTAATCTGGAGGTCACTTTCTCTAGTTTTTATTTCCCAGTCAGCACAGTGCTCAAGAGAAATCTTCTACCCAGCAGCTTATGAGTAGGTCACCTAAAAAGTCCTTGCCCTAGGCCAAGTGACCAGGGAACATCCCTAGAGCCCGTTCTTCCCCGTAGAAGGCAAACTAGTCATTGTTTGGGGATGCAAGAAGAGGTAATATTTGCCCCACAGGTACCCCAGCCTGGCTCATGCTTCTGACTTAGGGAGACCCATTTAAGTGGGAAGAGATCCTAGAAAAGCACCAGGAAAATTAGAAAAAAAATTTTTTTTTTTTTTAGAGAGAAAGCTTATGCCTTGTCATGAGATTGCCACTAGGTTGAGATCAGCCTCTACTATACAGTGAGATCTGGCTTTAAAATAGCAGCAGTAGTAATAGTGGTCATAATGGCATGGGTAGATAGACAGCAATTTATGGGTAAGTAGAGAATTTAGGCTCTAGCCCCAGGGACTGCATGGTGGGGCCTTTAAGAGAAAATTGATTCCCCTATCCCCATAGCAGAAGTAGAAGTCTCATACCTTTCTAAGGGAGAGCCTGCAACCCAGAGCAGGGGGCAGGGAAGGGGTAGAATGATGAATGTGTGGCCACCAGTTCTCAGTTTGATGTAAACTCCCTTCTTCAGGTGAGAAACCCTGGCACCAGGGTTTATAGTCTGTTAGCCAGCAATTTACAGTGTCTCAGTGAGCCCAATAGGACACAGAAAGAGGAAGTGCTGCCTCCTGCAGATCCTGTTACCCGAGCAGCTGTCTGGTCCTTTCTTATGCAAGTGACTTCCTCAGCTACCACCTCCCCAGTCTCCTATAGACTTTATTCTGTAGCTGATGATGACCCCTGATAGAGTGTGAATGCCACATGCATATATTGTTACAACGCATTGGAGATAGTGACCAGAATAAAGGTCACACAGGACTGGAACAGAAACAAGTCTCTGGGCAGGAAGGTGGCTCAATAGGTAAAGGGCTTGCTGTGCCAGCATGTGGACCTGAGTTCCAATCCCTGATTCCTATGGAAAAGCCAGAAGCAGTGGAACACATCTTTAATGGTAGCATTCATACGATCAAGTGGGAGACAGACAGGAGGATCACCCTGACACTTGAGAGCTAGTGTGCAGCGCGCACACACACACACACACACACACACACACACAAATTAAACAATTTCCCCAAGTGTTTTCCATCCCAAACCCCTAAACTCTTCAGCTGTACAGTCTGCAGACTGTGGAGGTGACTGTTCCGGGTTTAGAGAGAGCATCCTTTCTGACTCATAATTACCTTCCAAGCTACAAAATGTCCTTTTAATTTTGCTGTGTCCTCTGAGGTGTAGAACGAAGCAGGTTATCCCTCCCACCTGTGTACTTTATTCTTTTCCATACTGCCTTTCCTCTCTTAACATCAGAACAAGGCAAGGCAGAGAAATCGATGAGTCCCCCACTCTCATCGATCGAGTCGGTCCTGGAAGAAACGCCAGGAACTGTGAACTGCAAGCTCTACCTTGCATCCGATTTTGCTCTTAATTGTCTCCTGAACGTTTGAACTAGCGTAAGCAAACACCTGCTAGAACTCTCCAGACCCAGGGAGCACTTTCAGCCTGTAACAGGAATCTTCCCCAAAGAGTAGATGACAAAATAGGGTATCAAAGGGGCCTCTGTGTGGAGAGACCCGTTTTTTGCTGTTGCTCCACCCCACATACTCTTTTGTTTTCTCTAGAGTGCCCTTTTTTACAGAAACCTGGACATTTCCATTCCAGGGCCCAGCTTCCTTGGAGTGACATGAGAGGCATCAGCAGGCCAGTAAGATTACTAGGACCTATAGACTGGACGGAGATGAGTGACTTCCATATTTGTTGCTTTAAGATACTCATTTCCAGCCTGGGAGTGTAGGTCAGGGTAGGACACTTGCCTAGCATCTGCGTAGCCTTCTCCCATCCACAGGAGGAGAGGTTAACAGTTTTCTTTTGTTCCTTCTTATTTACATTTTTATCATGATTTATTTATCATTGTTGTGGGGGAGGTGGTGTGCACGCCATATTGGGCGTGTGGAGGTCAGAGGACAACTTACAGGAATCTGTTTCCTTTCGATTGTGTGAGTCCTAGAAATTGAACTCAGGTTGCTGGGCCTGGCTGTAGGCACCTCTATCTGCCGACCCATCTCTCCGGGCTCAGCTTTTATATTTTAGGTGTGTATGTGCATTTGGGGCATTCTCCACATTGTAACACAGACTGGCCTTGAACCTCTGGCAATGCTCCTGCCTCACCCTCCCAAGTGCTCTAGCATTACAGATATGAACCATCCTGCCTCATTTAAAACACAGGTGATTCTGGAAGCTTCTGTGTTCTGGGATTATATATATAAGTTTAAAACGGATAAAGATCACTGGGTGCACTATACTGGTCTTTCTGTGAAAGTCGTGCCTACAAGTAATTACCTGATTGCATAAAGTGCCATATACATAAATTAGAAAAAAAAATACCATCTTTGTGGCCGGTGAAGTAGTGGCTCAGTGAGTGAAGGTTTGTGCCACAAAGGTTAATGACCCAGTTCTCCAGGATCCCCATGGCAGAAGGAAAGAACGAATTAACTCCCACCAATTTTCCACTGATCTCCATACCCACGTCATGGTATATACACAGAGAGACACACACTAAATGAAAACTTGAAGTCGCCCTGAAAGCGGCCTGCTGTCTGTTAACAGAGAGTGAGTGGGTTTTCTTATTGTCCCTGTGTACCAGGAACTTTGTCCGTTTTCACTGTTGGCTTCATCCCCTCCCCCTCCTCTCCGGGCCCCTTGTAGAAACAGCTCTGTGTCAGTCACATAAGTGCTACTGCCACCAGGGGCCTGCAGATCAATCCCACCTCCGCAGGGAGGGCAGCAGGGAGGGCAGACGGTGCTAATTGAGCTCCGGAGTGACATTTGTTTTCCCCTCCCAGCACTGGGGATCAAGCCCAAGACTTCTGTGAGTGCCAGGCAAGCAAGCCGCCCGTCCAAATCAGCTCTTTCCACCTTTTGAGAATGGGTCTCCAGTTTGCTATGTAGCTGAGGATGTCCTTGAACTCTTGATCATCTGCCTCTACCTTCTGAGTGGGGGTGGATTACAGGCAGGTGCTGCCATGCCTGGTTTATTCAACGATGAGATTGCATAAACCCAGGAATTTAGGTCCCAGGGCTTCCCAAACGCTAGGCAAGCATTAGACCATCGAGCTACATCCCCGGCCCCCAGGTTGTCTTTTATGGCTTTACAGATAGTTTTAGGCAACAGCAAGCTAAATTTCCCTGTGTGGCCAGGTCTGAACCACACCCACACTGCCCTTCCTTCCCACCATGGCTGTCTGCTTTAGGAAAGCAGGCATGAGGAGATGTTTTCCTGTCTCAAAGCCAAGAGCAGAATGACTAATGCAGGTGGAATGATGAGCTTCAGATCAGAAAGATGGCAGCTTCCAGCACAGCTGTGTGTGTGTTTGCCCAGCAGCTTTATTGAGGCACAGTTCACATACCGCCCTAATTGGTCACTTAAATATGCAGCCCAGTGGCTTTTAATAAGTTTGCAGTGACCATAATCAGATTTAGAACTTCCACAGGAGGGCTGGAAATGTAGCTCAGTGAGTAGAGGATTTCTTTAGCATGCACCAAGCCCTGGGTTCCATCCCCAGCACAGCATAAACTGTCAGTCATCCCCAGTACTAAGGAGGTGGAGGCAGGAGGATCAGGAGTTCGATATCAGCGTGGGATGCATGCTCATGAAACATAACTTCCCAAGAAAACTCCATACCCACTGGTCCCTTCATGATTATCTTTCTGGACCTTACCCAACCTAGACGTTACCTGTCAATGGATTCATGCAAACAGCAGTCTTTTGAGTTTGATTTCTAAATATTTGTTCATTTATTATGTGTGTGTGTGTAGGTATGTATGCACCATTACACATGTATGGAGAGCAGAGGAAACTTCTAGAAGTTTGTTCTCTCCTTGCCCTTCGTCAAGGCAGGGTTTCTCCTGCTGCTCTCTTCCTACTCCGGGGAGCTGGCCTGAACACCTCCACCTCCCATCTATCTTGCTATAGAATTGGTGAATTTACAGATGCATCACATCCAACTTTTGTTGTAAGATTAATTTTATTTTAAATCATGTGAAAGTGTGTGGATGTGTGTACATGTATGTGTGTGCTCAAGGAAGCTAGGGGTCTCCAGATCCCCCGGAGCTAGAGTTACTGACGGTTACGTGCCACCCCGCCTATGTGCTGGTAACCAAATTCGGGTCCTTTGCAGGAGCAGTGCATGCTCCTGACCACTGAGCCACCTCTTTAGCCCCAAATTTGTTTTTGTTTTTGTTTTTGTTTTCTTCTCCACACACTCGGTTTGTCAGGCTTATGCATCAAGCACTTTTCCCCACTGAGCCTTTTTGCTGGGCCTGGACCTGACTTCCCTCCAGAGCATGGTTGTGTTTCCTCGGTAGCCAGATAGTATTTCCCTGGCTACATTGGACCACGCTGGGGACATCTGTTGACCCATGGGTTGGCAGATGATTGAGCAGTTTCTACTACTGACTTCCACAGACTGCACTGCTGTGAATAGTCCACATCTGTCCTGCTTTAACACTTATATCCAAGAGTACAATTACAGCATTTCTGAGGGGGTGTGAGTATGGATGTGATACTTAGGCTTGTGCATACAGAAGCCAGAGGTCAACATCTAGTACCTTTCTCAGTCACTCCCCACCTCATTTTTTTTTTAAATTTATTTTATGTGTATGAGTGTTTGCCTCCATGTCTGTATGTGTACTGTTTACGTAGAGGAGCCTATGGAGGTCTGAAGAGAGGATCAGATTCTCTGGAACTGGAGTTGCAAATGGTTGTATCTGTGCATCATGTATGCTCAGTGGCATCCTGAGGAGGCCAGAAGTCGGCTTCAGATCCTGTTAGAGCTCGAGTCACATGGTTGTTAGCTATCATTCGGGTTAGGGAATCTTTTTTGTTTTGTTTGTGCTTTGATTATTCTCTGTGTAGTTCTGGAACTTGCTCTGTAAACTAGGGCTGTCCTGGAACTTACTCTGTAGACAAGGCAGGCCTTGAACTCAGAGATACACTGGTCTCTGCTTCCCCGAGTACTGAGAGATTAAAGACATGCACTGCCACTGCCCTGCTTGGGTTGAGGGATCTTAACCTGGCTCCTCTGGAAGAGCAGCCAGTGCTTTGCCTGCTGAGTCTCTCAAGCCCCTCCGCCTTGACTTTGTGACACAGTCTCCCCCTGACCCTGAAGCTCACTATTTTGGTTAGCCTAGCTGGCCAGCAAGCTCTTGCTCTCTGCATATGGCAACACGGGTCCCAGGCATGCATGTCGTGCCTTACACCCAGTTCTCTTGCTTTCACAGCAAGCACTTCTAACCTGCTGGGCCAATTCTTTAATGTTTTCCAAACCACCACAAAGCTTTCATCCTGTGTAGCATAGTGAATGCTATCTAGAAGAGGAGAGACAGAGACACATGGTTTCACTTGTCCGAACAGGAAGGTCTCTGGGCCGCTGGTGTATGGAGAGTGGCTGGGACCTGTTTGATAAGGTGTGATAAGACATGCTACCCCTGAAGAACTGCCCCACAGAGGAAGCTTAGCTCACAGCTGACTAGAAACAGTCGGCACAGTACTGTACACAGGACATACTGGGAGTGCCCTGGTTAGCAGAAGGCAGGGGGAGCAAAGCAGAAGTGTAGATAAAATCTTCAAGGGTAGCTTCTTCTAGAAGAAGCAAGAATGAGCAGGTTTCAGATTGACAGGTGCTAATCACAGGCCTTCTGGTGGGGAGGGAGTGTCAAGTGACCCTTTCATGGGAGTTGCCTAAGACCATAGAAAACACAGATATTTACATTACAGTTCCTATCAATAGCAAAATCACAGTTATGAAGTAGCAATGGAAATAATTTTATGCTGGGGGCGGTGACATGGTGAATTAGTTAAACTGATTTGGCTCCCGGTAGGTCACGCACACCACACCTGCCCAAGAGCTTTCTAGATTCGAGAGTGAAAGACATACACATACACGCACGCATGCACGCACGCACCAGCTAATTTTGATATGCCTTGACTAGCTCAATGCCAGGCACTTCTTAAACCTCTGTAGCACACACTTCCCTCTGGTATTCCTGGCTCAACACCTTCTAAATCTATATTTTATCTTTCCTGCCCCGTTACCTTCTGGTTCCCATTGAGAAGGCTGAGAACCTTACAGTTTTGTACTTGGCTTTGAGATGATAAAGCAGAGCAGACGGAATGTGGCCTAGAGTAGAGAGCAGTTGGGAAAGAAGGTGGGTGGGAACCAATGGTGGCCTAAGAGACTGAAGCAGGAGATTTGTCTTGAGTTCAAAGCCAACATGAAGCCTCAAGTCAGGCTGGACTACAGAGCAAGGCCCACGTTAATGACTGCTCCTGTTACTGACAGAAGCAGTTTATGGAAGGGAGGCACCTGCATCATATCTTCCCTCCTATCATAAGCATCTTAGGGGAGATAGGGATTTGTTTCAGCTTACAGTCCATCACAATGTCCTGGGAAGTCACTCCACATGACTAGTCATATCACATCTACAGCAAAAAGCAGAGAAAAATGAATGCAGGCAGACTGACTTGCCTGCGTTTAGCTTGCTGTCTGCACTTTTACACAGGTCAGGACCCCTGCCTAGGGAATAATATTGTTTGCAGTAGGCTGGACCTTCCCATATCAACTAACATAACTAAGACTCCCCCCTACACACACACACACACACATACACACACACACACACACACATACACATCCACACACACATCCACACACACACACACATACACACACACACACACACACACACACACACACACACACACAGGCCCATCCAGTGTAGATGGTTCCCCACTGAGATTCTTCCCAAGTGACTAGAGGTTGTGTCAAGTGAGACTGCAGGAGCAACAAGATTGTGAGGTAGATATCAGAGCATGCTGATGATCTATAGCTACATAGTCCCTGTCTGTAGGTGGTGACTATGGATTGACCACCTTCTGTGGTGTTAAATATTAATATATTAATTCTGACACGGGATGGTACCCGCCTCAGTAGTGTATGTTCCTGATTGAAAGACACACACAGCACAGCCTTTATATTTTAATATGCTTTAAACAGCACAACAGCGGGCCACTGCCTAGCCTCCACTGCTGCTAGAATCTACCTCTAGCTGATAATGATGTGTTCTGTCTTGACTGCTCTAGACCCAGTTGGGCAGCACTCTCCTGGCTCCTTCACATGGCAGCTATGCCTCTCTGTCTTGCACTCTTCTCAGGCATGGCATCTCTCCTCTCTTCAACACTCTCCTGACATGACAGTTCTTCTACTTCCTCTTCCTCCTTCTCCTTCTTCTTCTTCTCCTCCTCCTCCTCCCTCTCCCCTTCTCCTCCTCCCCTGTCTTCTCCTCCTCTTCCTCCTCCTCCCTCTCTCCCTTCTCCTCCTTCCCCTCCTCCTCCATCTTCTCCTCTTCCTCCGTCTCCTCCTCCTCCATCGTCTTCTCCTCTTCCTCCTCTTTCTCCTCCTCCCAGCCCCAGCCCCAGCCCCAGCCCCAGTCCCAGCCCCAGGACTCCTAAAATCCCACCTCTGTCTGTCTTCCCCAAGTATTGGCTGTTGGCATCTTTATTTACCAATCAGAACCAGCTGCAGGGCAGGTTCCCAGAAGCTACGTGAAGATACTGTGTAACCAGTTTTGGGGGGAACATGATTAGCAGTAATACAAGCAGCTGCAACTTTACATATGAGAGATATGTGGGTATCTTTTTTTTAAATTTACATATATTTAGTGACTAATTTATTTGTGGGCACACATGCAGTGCAACAGCATGGTTGTAGAAGTCAAAAGACAATTTTCAGTAGTTGGTTCTCATTCTACCATATGGGTCTCAGGGATCAAACTCAGGTCGCCACGCTCTGCAGTAAGTGCCTTTGCTCAGTGAACCATCTCAGGCCTCAATGTGAATCTTTTATTGTCTCTAGGGATTAGCTTAAGAAACATTGGTCAGGCCGGGCAGTGGTGGCGCACACCTTTAATCCTAGCACTTGGGAGGCAGAGGCAGGCGGATTTCTGAGTTCGAGGCCAGCCTGGTCTACAGAGTGAGTTCCAGGACAGCCAAGGCTACACAGAGAAACTCTGTCTTGAAAAACCAAAAAAAGAAAAAAGAGAAAAAGAAAAAGAAAAAATAAAGAAAGATTGGTCCCACCACGAACTGTAAATCCCAAAGGATCAAAAGCATGAAACCCCACTATAAAGCTCACACAGGGAGACGGCTCAGTGGGTAAGAGCACTGACTGCCCTTCCAGTGGTCCTGAGTGCAATTCCCAGCAACCACAAGGTTGCCTACAACCATCTGTAATGGGGTCCGATGCCCTCTCCTGATATGTCTGAAGAGTGACAGTGTACTCACATACATAAAATAAATAAATTTTAAAAACTTTTTTAAAGGCACAGTTCATACAACTGTTTAAGGCAGAGCTCCTGGCTTATAATTTTTTTTTCATGACTACAAACATTACAGAAAGATTCATTTTGGACCCATCCACCATAAGATATTAATACTTGTGCCAGAGGGCTGGCTCAGAGGATAAGAACAGTGCTTTTGAGAGGACCAGGGTTTGGTTCTCAGTACCTAACTGGTGGCTTACAATATTCTGTAACTCAGGTTCCAGAGGATCTGATATCCTCTTCTGGCCTCCACAGGTACCAGTCATGAACTTGGTACACAGGTGCATATGCAGGCAAAACACTAATATGCATTTTTAAAAATACATTATTAAAAATAAATACATTGCATTCTACATTATATAAAGAGCATTTAAGTGTGCTGCAGTACTTTTAGCGTTGGTGATAGTTTTTGTTTGGACGGTTGTTTGTGTATGACAGGGTCTCACTATGTAGTCCTGGCTGGTCTTGAAGTCACTATGTCAAGCAGGCTGGTCTTGAACTCAAATATGTACTTACCTCTCCTTTCTTAAGTGCTGGGATAAAAGGAATGTGCTAACACACTCTGCCTGTTCTAATAGTGTATTTTACTGTTACTGTTTGCTGTCTGCTGTACTAGGGAAACTGAGGTCTCAGTTTGGGTCCACAGTCTCATTAGTAAAAGGATTTTTTTTTTTTAAATGGACTTGAAGCTCAAAGATAATTTTATTTTGAGAAAAATAGAGGCTGAAAGGATGGCTCAGTGGATTAGACCATGTACTGCTCTTGTGGAAGACCTGAGTTCAGTTCCCTGCACACAGTGGGACAGCTCTCAGTGTCGTAACTCCAGTTCCAACACAGCCAATGCTCTCCTCTGGCCTCCTTAGGAACCTACATACATACACAAATACTATACATAAGCAGGAAATAATCATCAGAGCTTTAGAGTTTGAAGTGAAACAGCAGCAGACAACCGTAAACCTGGCAGTAGACCTGAGGGAGAGAGAAGGAACACTGTGCCTTTTGCAGTAGATGTCAGCAAGCCACTGCATGGTGGAGGGAGATGGAGGGCTTCAGAGAAAAACTGAAAAAGCCCAGGGCAACAGGGAAAGCATGCTTGGACTTGTGGTCAGTCTCTCAAGGAAAAGGAACAAAACAAGAAATGGTTAACTTTTCTGAGGACTTAAAACTCCACCACCGGCTGCGCTGAGGGAGGGCTCCTTGAAGGGACTAACACAGTAAGTTTCTTTCCTTCCCGGTAGCGTGAGTTGACAAACCAAGCTGGCAAAGAAGATAGTGTAGTCTGTGATGTTTTGGGTAGCCAGGTCTCCTCCCAGGGACATAGGAATGAATAACTTAGATTCTATTCTAGCTTGACCAGGAGGAAGTAGCTTTACATTGATGGGGCTTTGATTTAAAAACTAAGAAGTAACTTCCCTTTCTGGTGTTGGAGGGTGAGCAACGACAGGACAGTACACAACTCAGGGACAAATGGACAGGAGGTAGGTTCATCCTCAGTGATCTTCAAGGTAACAATTAACCCCTAGAACAGTTAGGGATCAAACCCTGGGCCTTAGGCATGCTAGGAAACACTCTACCATCAAGCTGTACCTCTAGCCTCGGTTTTAGGTTCTTGTTGTTTGTTTAGTTTGTTTTAATGTTTTTAACTGATGGAAGGAAAGCTTGTTTGCACGGGCACATGTGTGTAGGCCAGAGGACAGCTTGCAGGAGTCAGCTGTCTCCTTGCAGTATGTAGGTCCAGGGAATTGAGGAAATCCAATTCAGGTCATCAGGATTAGTAGCAAAGGGACTTTATCCACTGACCTATCTCACTAGCCCTTTTTGTATCTTTTATGGGTATGCACTCCTGTATAAGTATACAGTGGTAGACATAATGTATATGTGTGTATGCATCTGTGTACAAGTATATGATGTTGTGCTTAATGTATGTATATGCATACATGTACTGTGTATGGTGGTGAACTTAATGTGTATGTGTGCATGCCTGTATATACAGCTATGTGGTGGTGTACTGTGTGTGTGTATGTGTGTGTGTGTGTGTGTGTGTGTGTGTGCACACGCGCGCAAATGTACAGGTATATGGTGATATTCAAGGAAGCCAGATGAGTGTCTCAGATCACTTGAAACTGGAGTTAGTTACAGGTGGTTGTAAGCCGCCATGCGGGTGCTGGGAACTGAACTGTTTCCTCTGCAAGAACCGCAAGTACTCTTAAGCACTGAGCCATCGTTCCAAGCCCTTTGTCTTTTTGTTTTTGAAACAGGCTGACCTTAAACTTGTGAACTTCCTGTCTCATTCTCCTTAGAGTTGGGATTACAGGTATATGTTCCCAAGGCCCACCATTACCAATATTTATAAACATTCTTTGGAGCTGGCCTTTCCTAAATGATTTTTGTACTTTCTCTTCTCTGAACAGCATGAAAGCAGAATCTATTCAACTTTGGGTCAGACCTTAGTTCAGGAACTAGCTAGCTATGCTAAGAGGCCCGGCAGAGGCCGCCATTCAGGTTTGTCCCATATTTGTATGCTTAAATCATCATGGCCTGGGTGGGAATTGGTATGGTGTACGAATAGCAGGAAATTCCTGCCCTGACCTGAGCCACTTCCATGATTTTTTTTTTTAAATTTGTAAATGGGTGTGTATGCATTGGTGACATCTACATGGCCAACATCTACCATAGTAATAATTGTCAGACATTTATTAACTTGACATCAGAACATTTGAGGCAAGGGGTCAGTGACATCCCCACCATGCTGGGTTGATAAAAATATTGAATGCTATGAGGGCTGGGGAGGTGGCTCAGCTGGTAGGTCACTTGGCTAGTATGTATGAAGTTCTTGGTTCCATGTCCAGCAGCCAGTAAAAGGTATGGTTGTACACAGCTGTGACCCTGGGGCTTGGGAGACAGAGGCAGGACTTTCAGAGGTATGAAGCTGTTCTCAGCTACTGAGTTCCAGCCTACCAAGGCTACACAGAGACCCTGTCTCAAAGGGGGAAAAAAGAGTGTTTTTTATTAAATGATAAATAAATAGTAGTATTTAAATATTAAATAAAATAAATAAAAACTAAAGGGTGAATTTTAATTGAAAATATTTGCAGCAGGTAGTAATTCATATCTTAAGCTTCCTTCATGACCCCTCTGTCAGAAAATTTCCAATGTATCCTTAGTCTTTTTTTGTTCTGTTTTCAAGATAGGGTTTCTCTATATAGCCCTGGCCATCCTGGAACAAGACAGAGACAGAGAGAGAGTTGTCTGGCTAGCAGTTTTGGAGTCTAGAGCAACAGCACCCAGCAAGGAAGGGTCTTCCTGCTATTTCACCACATGGAAGAGAAGGGCAGGCTAGAAAGCTAAAAAGAAGTGCACTTTTTCTTAACCAAATAAATCCTGGGAGGGTTGGAGCATGGTTCAGGGATAGAACTCTTGCCTAGAATTCTCCAGTGAGAGGTTGGGGTAAGGAATGCTCAGAGAAAGCTGGTGAACACTTACCTGGAATCTCTTAGTGAGGAATTAGGGTGTGGTTCAGTCATACAGACCTACATTGTGCACGGTCTTGGATTCCATCCCCAGCATGGCTGTTTTGTTATGTTTTAAAGCTTTTTTTCAGTCGTTGGGAAACATTTCCATCAGTGGGTGCCTGGATCCTTCCTGTCCAGACCCTAAACTGTAAGCAGTTGGAATAAATAACCCGTTCAGAACTCCGAAGTGTGTTGGGTGTGTCCATAAAACAGAATAATGAGCCTCAGGTATACCCCGATGTTAGAATCCTATCCTACACCAGGACTGAGGAAAACAGTCAGCTAAATCAGCATCATGCCTCCAGGTTTATGGGTCTCCGCATTATCCCGATGTCCGATCTCAGATCGATTATCATCCTGAGTGTAATGTCTGTGCCGAACACACCAAGTGCACAGCTCCCAATAGCGGATTATTTGCCGTGAACACAAGCTGTCCTCTGCTGCTGCCCCCTGCAAAGAGCAAACAGAGTGTGGGAGAGCCATTCCTTTTTTTTTTTTTTTTTTTTTTTTAATAATTGTTTTACCCAAAGAGAATTTTCTGTGCCATTTGTACACCACACAGTCACAGTAGGGACCAGTTTCCAGTACACCAGCCCCACTGCTCCAGCCAATACAGCTGGGGGTGGGGGGGAGGCGCAGCTCCGTGTTCTAGAAGGATCCCACCCAAGGCATCAAAACCAGCACAGCACAGCCTGGGTACAGTGCCAGGCACCAGCATGGGGGCCACACACTCTAAAGCTGGCGACAGGCGGGGGTCACTCCCTGGCCACCCCGAGCTGCCCTTCTATGGCTCTCTCCCCAGGAAATGGAATGAGAATGTCTTCTTGGATAATGAGCTATTGACCTCCAAGATCCTGTCGGTGCTGAGGCCCCAGACGGAGCGAGGCTTCAGGACAGGCAACCCCCGCTACCCTGCCCACTTTCTCAGCTCCAGCCCTGTATTTGCCTCTGTTGCAGCCTCCCTAAAGGAGCACCCTCGGACCACACTTCTGTCTGATGGCAGCAGCCCAGCTCCTTCCAGGAATGTCGGCATGACCGTCTCTCAGAAAGGGGGTCTCCAGTCAACACCGAGCCCAGCTGGATCTGGGGTGCGACTTGGGTAAGCTGGGGCCGGGGCGGGGGTACCTTTCTGCCAGCAGGTGCACTCACAGGGGGAGAGGAAAGAAACTCATTTATGCCCCGTGGTAATTATCCTTAACACATGCGTTCTGAATCCTGGTGTCGTTTAAAATTTATCCTTATCAGCACAGTCTTACAGCCTAGGTTGGTTACAGCCTAGAACTCTCAGTGTAGTCAAAGATGGCCTTCAACCTATTTTTCTAGATTGCATTGATTTATTTGTGTGGATGTATTTGGGGCATATGTGCCACAGCAGACATGGAGGTCAGAGGACGACTTTGAGGAGTTGGTTCTCTCCTTCTACTGTTTGGGATCTAGGGATTGAACTTAATTAAGTTACCAGTCTTGAAGGCAAGCACCTTTACCGGCTGAGCTATCTCACTGACCTAGTCCACGTGTTTTCTTTTTGGTTTTGGTATTTTGTTTTGTTTTAGTGTTTTTTGAGACAAGGTTTCTTTGTATATAGCCCTGGCTGTCCTGCAACTCACTCTGACCTCAAACTCAGAGCTCCACCTGCCTCTGCCTCCCAAGTGCTGGGATTAACAATGTGTACCACCAATCCCTGGCTTCATTTTATTTTTGTTAAACCAGTGAGCACCTGATTATGTTCAACCGCAGGTAGAGGCAGTTTGTGTAGCATCCCTGGACAGGGCTTACTCCTATTCCCAAGGCATGTTCAGTATCTATGTCTCTCTTGGCTTCACAGCACATCAAGATGGTCCTATCAATACAGGACCAGAAGCATTGACTTAGAGCCCCAGCATAACGTAATGGTTATGTTCCCTGATGAGTAGGTGGGGAAAAGAGCTGATATTCTTTTCCCTTTGTAAAAAAGTCTCTCCTGCTACCCATTGCTGTGAGGCTGTGTATCCTGTAAGTGATCACCAGTAAAGGCAGGAGCAATTGGGTACTTCTGCACACAGACTTACTGAGTCATCTTACTGTGTCATCAGTAGCTGAGCATGCGCTCCGCCACACCCCCAGCTGCTCAAATATTTTTAAATTTCCAGAAAAAGTGAGCAAGTAGCAGAGTCTCCAGACTCCTTCCCTAGCCTACCCCTCAGCACACACAGACCTAGTTGCCTCTATTGTTACGCCAGTACCACATATCTGTTACAGTTGCACCATCAACTGATACATGGAACAACCCAAAGTAAGTCAAGGCTTTAGTCAGCAGTCCCGGCTTTTCCCCTAATGTGGTCTCTCTGGGGACTCACCTAGAATTCCAAAGTATGTTTCTCAACTTCTTTCCCTTCTTTCCTCCTCTTCTTCCACAGTTCCTTCCCCTCGTCCTCTAACTAGGGGTGGAATCCAGGGCCTTGAGCATCCTGGGCAAGCACTCTGTGCTGTAATAAGTTTCCTAATTTCTTAGAAGATGACCTATGACAAGTTAAAGAGTTCTTCTGGAATCCAGAAAGTTCTCCAATAATCTAATTAGAAGGAGCAACAACCCCATTTGCCTTACAGATTCCGAGTATGCAAACATGCCTATTTAAGCCACTTTTGTTGTTTGTGGAGTTGGCTCTCCTTTCCATTCCATGTGGGACCCAGGGATTGAACTCAGGTCAGCAGGCTTCCTTCACCCACAGAGCCGTCTCAGTGGCCCTGCTTTCTTTCTATGAAATAAACATTTCAATTATTTCCACTCAGACCAATCGCTGGAGACATGGATGAAGCTGATTCCGTGTTTTTAAAATTGAAGCAGACGGCCGACGACTCTCTGTCACTCACATCCTCGAATGCTGAGTCTGTTTTCATAGAAGGTATGGTCAGTTCCCCTCTGCCCTACCATGGATGCCACAAGGTTCCTGGCTCTACTGGGAAAGGCCAGAGGCTTCAGCATGTGCATAAACACGACAGGGAGACGTGGCAAGCACTGGGCCCTTCTCAACAACCTTCTGTCCTTCCCCTAGATCCTTACATTGCCTCACTGAGGTGTGAGATCGACTCAGATGCCCATGAGTTTGAGGCTGAGTCCTGGAGCCTCTCTGTGGATTTAGCCTATGCCAAGAAACAGAAGAAGGAGGTGGTAAAGAGGCAGGACGTCCTGTATGGTAAGGTGTCTCATGGCTGTGTCACTGCACCGGCACTCTCCATAATTCTTCTTTCTTTCCATTCTTTGGTAAAAACCGTTTTGTGTGTGGTGCATGCCTGCGCACGCCCAGCCTTGTCGGGGAAACGCCTTTCTCCAATGAGCCCTCTTACCAACCCTGTTTTGGTTTTGGTTTTTTCTTGTTTTGTTTTTTGAGATAGACAGTCATAGCCTCAAACTCACCATGTCACCTCGAATAACCTTAAACTTCCTCCACCACCCAAGTACTTGGAATTACAAGCAGGCACTGCCCAACCTGATTATGCAGGGCTAGGAATGGAAGCCAAGGTTTTGTGCATGCTAAGCAGGGTCTCTACCAACTGTGTTAAATCCCAGCACCCTTTTCTTTTTCTTTTTTCTTTTTTTTCTTTCCCTAATTCCACCTAAGAGTCTGAGGTATGTAGCCAGTCTCTTGGGGCACCTGGTCATTTGCCTCACTTCCTGCTCTCCTGGGACAGTCCTACCTGTTGTACCAGGGAGGGTTTTGTTAGCACAGGTCCCTGCAAACCAGCCTGACAGGTGCCCAGGCTGATTCATGCTCACCTTGTTAGTGCTCCATCTGCTTGGTCTGCTGGGACAGAGTGTCATCAGCAGGGTGGCGTTCAGAGACTGAAACGCCCAGAATTTGGTGAAACCAACTTTCTGGTCTTAGCCGACACCTCCCTGCTGTGTCTTCAGAGTGCTGGAGGGGCAGGAGCTTCTTTTATTTGTTAATTCCAAATCCAAAGCACAGGATAGCTGCTGGTTTCATCTCTAACCTTCTTGGATTTTGTTGTTTTGTTTTTTAGTGTTTTTGGTTTTTAGTTTGAGAATTTCATACCTGAATACAGTGTGTTTATATCATTTTCATACCTTCTCATACACACTCTGTGTGTGTGTGTGTGTGTGTGTGTGTGTGTGTGTGTGTGTGTGACACAGGTAGAGAGGTCAGAGAACATTTTCGGACTCATTTTTCTTTTTCTACCTTTTGTGAGTTCTAGAGATTGAAGCTGAGGTCACCAAGATCATGCAGCAAACCTTTACTCCTGAGCCTACTAGCCAGCCCAGAGTCCTATTCTAGAAGCACATTTTCCCATCTGTGAAGATTTTACTTACCTGACCTGATAACTTCCCAGAGGCTTGCCTTTTTTCTATATTTGTTTGTTTTTATTTTTGTTTTTCAGGCAGGATCTCTTGTGTAGCCCAGGCTAGCCTCACAGTTGCTTTGTAACTGAGGATGACCTTGAACTTCTGATCCTCCTGCCCTCTCTGCCAGAGTTCTGGGATGACAGGCCTGGGTCAAAGGATGCTCAGGGTAGAACCCGGGACTTTGTTCATGATAGGCAAGCACTTCTACAGCCATGCCTATTACTAACATGGAGGTTAAATTTCAGCCCTGAGTGGACCGCAGACACTGAGTTCGGGGTCCATTGGCATCTGTGTTTGATCACTTATAGTCTGAGACGTGCAAGCATCACCCCGCCAAGGCTAGAAGCTCCTCAGCATGGCCTTCTTGGCCTTAAGGACAGAGGCTCCTGGGACATTGAGGTTCCACTGCACATTCCTAAATACTTTTTTTTTTTTTTTTTAATGCAGCTGCTTGGGCTTCAGACTCACATAGCGCTGTGGGGAGGGGAGACTTCTAATTAAGAAAGGCTAAAGGCCAAGTGTGACAAGAGGCACCTGTTGGTCCTATGGCAGGAAAGATGTTTGAGCCAGTCCCGTCTCTGCTCCCTAGTGGTACCGAAAGGGAGGATCACTGGAACTCCTCACCTTCCAGGCTCTGCCTTCCAAGTGCTCCGACTTCAATAATACAGTGTGACACCCAGGTTTTTAAGGTGTTGAGGATAGACCGTGGCCTCGTGCACATCCTTACCTACCTCAGGACTATTCCTTCTTTTCTGTTGCTCGTTCTGTTGTTTGTGAAGTAACTGAGCTAGGGCCCCATGTATGTGAGGCTAGTGCTACTTAGCTATGGCTCCAATCCCAAGACCCTGTGTCAAAAAAAAAAAAAAAAAAAAAAAAAAAAAAAAA
>JADRCD010217654.1:0-13820 GCA_019843815.1 Montemys delectorum | reverse complement strand
AAAAAAAAAAAAAAAAAAAAAAAAAAAAAAAAAAAAGGGAAGAAACAAAGGCTGGAGGTGCAGCTTAGTTGGCAAAAATTCCCGCTGCGCAAGCATGAGTTCAGATCCCAGCACCTGTGTGAAAAACTGGGCATAGCAATGCCAGCTAATGCATGGTGCAGTATGGGGGAGGGGAGGGCACTGCAGACTAGAGGATCCCTTGGGCTCCGCCCAAGCAAGGTGAGCCTGGGAGGTGACTAGGAGGGTTTTGCTACAAAGGGATAAAAACCTAAGTTGGATCTCAGTTGCCCTGCAAGAAGCTGGGCATGGTCATGCGTTCCTCCTGAACCCTAACATCAGGCAGGAGCAGAGCCAGGAGGACTGTGAGCACTCCATGAACCAGCCTTGCCAGAGCATAGCATGATCCACAGAGGGGACGCCTGTGGCACCCTCTCCTGGGCTTTGCGTGTGTGCTGACACACAGAAGAAAAGTGTGCCTAATTGCATATGTTTGCCTATGGACCGTGCTGTCAGTATGGAGGTCAAAGGACAACTTGTGTGTGTTGGGGGTGGTGGGGGGGTGGGTGTGGGTGGGTGGGTGTGGGTGTGGGTGGGTGGGTGTGGGTGTGGGGGTCTGTGTGTGGGGGTGTGGGGGTGTGTGGGGGTGTGTGTGTGTGGGTGTGGGTGTGTGTGTGTGATTCTCTATTACACAGGACCTAGGGATTGAACTCAGCTTGTCAGGCCTGGGAATGTGTGGCCTGGTGTTGTTTCTATGTGCTGATGACTTATTAGACATGCACGCTTAGCACATAGGCTTGAAACTTTTCATGTGTATGCGTGTTTTTCCTCCATGCTTGCCTGGGTAACGCTTATATGCCTGGTGCCCCAAGAATGCCGGAAGAGGACACCAGACGCTCTGGAACTGGAGTTACAGATGTGATGTGAGCTGTTACATGGGTGCTGGGAATCAAACCCAGGTCCTTTGGAAGAACAACCAATGGTCTTAGCCACTAAGCCATCTCTGTGGCCCTGTTTTCTATTTCTAATGTAATTTTTTTAAATATTTATTATTTTATATGATGTGAGGGGGCTTAGTGTCTGTTTGTGTACTATGTGTAGCAAGTAATGACAAAGGCTAGTAGAGAACACCAGATGCCCTGGATGTGGAGTTGCAGGTGGTTGTGGGCCTCCGTGTGGGTGCTGCACATGGGTGTCAGAGCAGTAACAAGCGCTCTAACCACTGAGCCACCTCTCCAGTTACCACGCCACTTTTTTTTTTTTAAAAAGGGGGTTAGATTCATTGTGTAACTCAAGAGTTGCTTGGAATCCACTGTGTAGAGCAGGCTGCCCTTGAATCCAGAGATCTGTCTGTAGATGCCTCCAGCATGCTGGGGTTAGACATGGGCACCACCAGCCTACGGGAAGAAAGAGTTTTAATGGAGGACGACCGGGGAAGACACCAAACAGACCCCCAGCCTCCATACGTACTCACGTATATGAATGTATGTATACACATGGACCACACAGAAAAAGAGGGAAGAGAAAGAATGTGTGTATGTACATGGGCCCAGCCATAGGGGCAGGGACGCATGGGCAGAGAGACAGCAGGGTCAATCCAGCTGCAGCAGGCCTCAGAGGCTGTAAGTACCCTGGGAGGTAAGGTGAGCCTTCCCACACCTCTGTCCCCACAGAACTGATGCAGACAGAGGCACATCACGTGCGCACCCTAAAGATCATGCTGAAAGTGTACTCCAGAGCCCTGCAGGAAGAGCTGCAATTCAGTGGCCAGGCAGTCAGCCGCCTGTTTCCATGCGCTGATGACTTACTGGACATGCACAGCCACTTCCTCGCCCGCCTTAAGGAGCGCCGGCAGGAGTTCCTAGAGGAGGGCAGTGATCGGAATTATGTCATCCAGAAGATTGGAGATGTCCTGGTTCAGCAGGTAGGTACTGTGACCAGGATGGGCCACACCCTGTCTTCCTTCTCTCTGACGGTAGAATAATGGCTCTGGTATATTACATGCCCACCATCCCAGAAAGCACACAGTGCCAGCTCCTGTCCAGATTGCTCATATCTTAGGAACCTGGAGCCTAGAATGGCAACCAAACATGTGTAAACACTATTCAGAATCACATTCTCAGCTAGGGATCTACCTCGGTTGATAGAGCTCTTGCCTGGCATGCAGAAAGCCTTGAGTGCCATCCCTAGCACAGCATGCTAGGCATGCTGGTTTCTGCCATGTGGGAGGTTCAGGAGTTCATCATCATCATTATCATCATCATCATTGGCATGGTGGGATATAGTGAGTTGAAGTCCATCCTGGGGCCTAGAGTTCTATCTCAAAAGGAAAAAAAAAAAATGTATGATTTTGTTTTGTTGGTTGGTAACTTGTTGGGTTGTGTGGGAGACAAGAGGTTCAGGCAGGACCTCGCATAGCTTACCTGGCTTGAATCTCAAAATGATCTTCTTGACTCCTCTTCCTGAGTGCTGGGATTACTGATGCTCCCACATACGCAGTTTATGGACTTATAGCTCCAGCGCCTAGCTGCTAGGAGGTAATAATATATGCATACAGTGCAGGTGCCTGCTGAGGCCAGAGGTTGATGTCAAGTGTCCTCCATCATTACATGCTTTTTTTTTTTTTTTAAAGATAATCATTTATAAGCCAGGCAATGGTGGTATATGCCTTTAATCCCAGTACTCAGGAGGTAGGTGGATCTCTGAGTTCAAGGCCTGTGTTGAAAAACCACTTGTGACCGTGCATGTGCCATAGTATACCTGAGGAAGTCAGAGGACAATTCTCAGGAACTGGTCCTCTCCTTCCACCATGTAGATCTCAGGGCTCAAACTCAGGTCACCAGGCTTGAAAGCAAGTCTCTTTACTACTGAGCCTTCTTGACAGGCCTATTCCTTTCTTTGTTTCTCTTTCTTTCTTTCTTTCCTATTTTTTGTTTTGATTTTTGATTGTCTGTTTTATTGTTACTTGTTTCTCTCTCTCTGTGTGGCCCTGGTGTCCTGGAACTTGCTATGATGACCAGGGTGACCTAGAAGACACAGAGACCTATCTCCCAATGCTTTCAAATGCTGGGATTAAAGCCTGCATCACCATGCCAGGCTGGGGCAGGGTCTTTGGATGAACCTAGAGCTGACTGTTTTGGCTGGTTAGCTGCCCAGGGAGCCCCTACAGTCCTCCTGCCTCAGTCTCCCAGCACTGCAGTTACAGGCACATGCTGCCTGACTTAGTTCTTTAGGCAGGTGCTGAAGATGTAACTAAGCCCAGGCCTTTATGCGTATATACTGTGCCCACTGAGCCATCTCCTCAGGGGCCAGAGCCATCCATTGTAGGTCACTTTACTTCAGCTGCTCCTTCTGATCCTAGGACAAAGATGGACAGAAGGGAGTGGGATCAAGAATTTGAAGCCAGCTTTACAACCTAAAAAAAAAGCACTTCACGCCGGGCGGTGGTGGCTCACACCTTTAATCCCAGCACTTGGGAGGCAGAGGCAGGTGGATTTCTGAGTTCGAGGCCAGCCTGGTCTACAAAGTGAGTTCCAGGACAGCCAGGGCTACACAGAGAAACCCTGTCTCGAAAAACAAACAAAAAACAAAACACTTCACTAAGCTGGAAAGAAATCATTCCATGCTCATTGCAGAAAATGGCTATGAAAGGGAAATTTTACTTCTTAGGACTCAGTCCGTAGAAGTAGATTAGGCCACCTGATGGTGTGACCAGAAGCACCTGGGGAATGGGGACAGACAGAGCTCAAGACAGTTAGTTCTTTACCTCCTTATACCTTGCATTGAGGCACCCAGGAAGCTCCAGGCCAAGGAGGTGTGGGAGGGAATGGTCAGGGAAAATACAGTTCTTAGCATGAGCAGATGAGCCATATGGAAGGAGTCATAGTTCGTTTCCTGCTAACTTCTCCATCTCCTTTCCATGTTAGTTCTCAGGAGAAACCGGGGAGAGAATGAAGGAGAAATACGGTGTGTTCTGTAGTGGCCACAATGATGCAGTCAGTCACTACAAGTTATTGCTGCAGCAGAGCAAGAAGTTTCAAAACTTAATCAAGGTAAAAAAAAAAAAAAAAAAAAAAAACACATACACAAACAAAAACTGTGTGTATGAGGGGATGTGGATGTGTGTGTGTGAGAGTGGAGGGTGTGTGTGTGAATACACACATGCACCAAGCCACAGGATAACCTTAGATGTCAGTTCCTCTCTCCTGCCTTGTTTGAGATAGTAACTCCTGCTCTCCACCATACTAGCTGACCTTGGGGCTTCTGGGAGTCTCCTGTCTCTGCCTCCCATCTCACTTTTAAAGTACTGTGATTACAGACAAACACCATTATATCTGGCTTTATGTGGGTCTCACTAGGTATCCCAGTCTGGCTTCAAACTTGCAGATCCTCTTGCCTCAGCCTCCCAAGGTCTGTGCTTACAGGGGTGTACCACCATGCCAGCTCACTCTTGCATTCATTCATTGGCTGACAGGCTCTCATGGAGTCCATACTGACCATAACTTATATGAAGCCAAAGATGACCCTGAATTCATGATCCTCCTGCCTCTGCCCCACCAAGTATTGGGGTGACAGGACTGTATCACTACAACCAGTTTATGTACCAGTGGAGATGGAACCCAAGATTTCATGCATACCACTAACTAAGCTACACCCCCCAGCCCTCACATTTGAGATCAATATATATAGTTCTGGTTAGCCTCAAGCTAGAATTACAGGCTCATGCCATAACACCCAGCCATGTCGACCTTTTGAGGCATTGTCCCACTGAGGAACCACCCTTCAGAACTATTGCCCTCTTCCTAGAGTTCTGTGAAGCGTGCACTCTCTTAAACTTGTCTTCTCTGGCTGGTGCCTGTGACCCTCAGGGTGTGTGACATGATACTGGGATGTCGACATGGCTGATGTTAAAGATCCTTGGCTGTTACCAAGCCTGACAACCTAATTTTGGTCCTATGATGGAAGGAGAGAACTGATTCTGAAAGTTGTTCTCTAACCTCCACACAGTGGCACATACACCAAACTAAGTAAATGTGTGTTTGTTTCTTTAAAAAAAAAAAAAAAACACCAAAAACAAACAAAACAGGTAGGTGTAAGTCATCTCAACGCTAAGAAGGTAAAAGCAGGAGGATTAGAAATTCAAGGTCATCCTAAGCTACATAGAGAATCCAGCCTGGGCTATATATAACCCTGACCTTAAAAGGGGGGTTGTGGGAGCCGACAGTGGTGGTACATGCCTTTAATCCCTGTACTCAGGAAGCAGAGGCAGGTAGATCACTGAGTTTGAAGCCAGCCTGGTCTACAAAGTGAATGACAGCCAGGAAAACAAAGAAACCCTGTCTCAAAAAAAAAAAAAGAAAGAAAGGCAGCTGTTCACCTTTGCTGACACATTCCCATCCCTCATAAGAGCAGTGGAAACAGCTCCCTAGAATGTACAGTGTGCTAGGCAGAGTACAAGGAGCTGCTCTCAGCCCCCACCAGGAAACAGGTTTAAGTGCCACTTTGGTTCTTAATTAAAGATACGTGAGTAAATCAGGAGTGACCAGAAAGCCAGTCTGGTCCTAGAGGGTTCTGGGATACGAGGTATCAGCCAGGATCAAGGATCAGGATATGTGCGCGCACAAATGTTAATACACACCAGATACACAATTTGTGTTCCTCAGAATTAGTCCATAACTGGTTTTGTCTTCTTTCCCTGATTGTTTTGTTTGTTTGTTTTTGTTTGTTTGTTTGTTTGTTTGTTTTGAAACAGCTTCTAATGTACCCTATGTGGTCCAGAATGACTTTGAAGTCCTGCTGCCATCTCCCGAGTGCTAAGATTACAGGAACATACTTTCACACTCAACTTGACTTTTTTTTTTTAAAACTTTTATATTTATGTATATGTATTTGTGCCAGAAATCATCAGATCTCCTGGAATTGGAGTTAGTAGTGATTGTGAGCCACCGTGTAGATACTGGGATCTTTTTCAGAACAGTTAGGTTTCCTAACCACTGAGCCATGCCTTGAGCTTTTTGTCTTCCTATTTTGAGACAAAATCTTGCCTACATATCAAGGCTGCTCTGTAACTTTCTCTATAGCACAGACTAACTCAAAATGACTGATCCTCCTGCCCTGAGTTCCAGATGGTGGATTTACAGACTAACTCAAAATGACTGATCCTCCTGCCCTGAGTTCCAGATGTTGGATTTACACTGCACTACCCTCACTTAATATTTCTATTCTTATTTTTATTTGCTTTGTAGCCCAGGCTAGCCTCAAACTCAAGATCCTCCTGCCTTGGCCTCCTCAGTGTTAGAATTTCAGGCAGGCCCCACCTCACCTGGCTTAAAGTTCTCTTTAACAATTTTACTGAGTGCCTACACATCTGAGGCCTATGTTTTTTTTTTTTTTTTTTTAAGAAGGCAATCTCTGGGGGTCGTAGTTGAAAGAAGGGTCACAGTAAAGGTGGACGGGCAGAAGCCACTGGCCTGAGATGTTTTCATTGATTCAACAGAAAGCTGAGCTCAGTTGTGCAGGTCTATAACATCAGCTCCTCAAGGAAACTAATGCAGAAAAATCTTCACTGTATCAGAAAACACAAAAGAGGGCTGGGAGGTGGCATAGCAATTCTTCGTGCTTGCTGCTCAGCGTCAGTTTGAAGTTTGTATCCCAGAACAAGCCTGGCCTGGCCCCAGCACATTCCTGTAACCCCAACTCTCAGAGGCCATGGTAGGATAGGCAGCATGAAGGGGCCAGCCTAGTCTGAGACAATATCTCAAAAAAAAAAAAAAAAAAATAGGTGAAGAGTGACAGAGAAGAACCCCTGTCCTGATCCTCTCTTCCGGTCTGTGAACGTGTACTCATACAGGCCCCTGAGAGAGGAACATGTTAGCCAGCATAATAGTGCATGCCAATAATCATCAAACTGTGTCAGTCTTGACATAAGCTTAGTAATGAGTGTTTGTTCAGCATGCTTGGGGCTCCAGGTTCAAACACAAATACAAGGGGTTAAGAATGATGAAGGAAGGAAGGAGAGGAGGAATGCAGAAGAGTGAGGGAAGACAGAAGGAGAGTCAGGCATAGTGGCACACGCCTTTAATCACAACTCGGGAGCCAGAGGCTGGCAGATCTCTGATTCCCAGAACAACCAGGGTCACATGGAGAGCCAAGCCCTGTCTCAAAAATACCAAAAAAGGAAAAAAAAATTAAAGAAGAAGGAATTAAAAATTAAAATAACCTGTTTGTTTCCCGTTTCACAGAAAATTGGCAACTTTTCCATTGTGCGAAGGCTGGGAGTGCAGGAATGTATCCTTCTGGTCACACAGCGCATAACCAAGTACCCGGTGCTAGTGGAACGCATCATCCAGAACACAGAAGGTGAGAACACCCTCTGCCATCCCCTGGGTCTGGGTAGACTGGTGCCCCAGCCCACCAACTCTGGTGTTTATCAATGGACTGGCCAAGTCACCTCTTATAATTCCCTATACTGGGCACCAGGCACTCAACACAGGAAGGTTGCACATGGTGGCAACCATACTACCAGTTCCTGGGGAATCTGATGTCCTCCATAGGTGCTATACATATGGCGCACAGACATACACGCAGACAAAATACCTATAAATGTAAAATAAAATTTTAAAAATCTAAACATTAAAAGAAAGGAAGAATGGAAAGTAGCAAAGAATGAAAAAAAAGAAGAAGAAAAAAGGAAAGAAGAAAGGTCTTTTGTTAAATGGCCAGGGCAAGATCTGAGCTGGGTGCAGTGGACACAGATGGTCTCTCAGGGGCCTGGTGTTGTGTGACATTAATAATGTCAACTTAACTCAGATAGGATTTGGGAACTGACATAGACCAATGTAACCTACCACCAAAGTACAACTTGATGAGCTAATGTCTTTGTTGAGGGGACATAAGAGTATGGGTATGTAGTTATTTATAGGAGTGGGAATGACTCAGAGGTAGCTGCTTTACCAAAAACCAACCCAGCATGGGTTAGGACTCAAGAAAGCTGGATACCTGGAGTTCTCTGCAGATCTTGCAGACAGCTAAATATGTTAGAGAGTCTTCTCTCCTTGGCAATCCTTATTGCTTATATAATCTTAAGAGAGACCAACTGTGTGACTCTGGTGAGCTTCAGGGAGTTTCCTGAGACTTGTGAGTTGTTTACTTTCTGAGTTTTAACAGCTTCCCTCCAGGATAGAATGTTTCAGTTCAGAGGAAATTGCTACACCACACATAGGCAGGAAGAACCACATGTTCTACACCAGCTTGGGCTACGTTATGAGATCCTGAATCAAAACTCAAACAGAAGAAAGCCACAGAGAACACAGTAAAAAGGTCAGAAAGCATTCCAGGTGCTCTTGGGGGCCCAGCGTGGTGACCACCCCTTTCCATATTTCTGGTATGTTTGGGCCCTGTGAAAACAGCAAGTTTCCTTACTAAAGACAACCAGTATCAGCTCAAGATACCCCAAGATCCAAGTTCCCCTCACAAGGACATTTATTTTCCCCAGAGGGACAAAGGACAGGGATAAGAGACAGGCAAGAGATATAGAGCACAAGGAAGAAGGGGAAGAAAACAAGGAAAAAGGGAAAAGGATATTTTTCCTGGAGGGACAAAGGACTGCCTGTGGATAGAGAGGAAACAGATGTGGTCCATAGGCAAATGGAAGTATATAAAGGTAAAGGGGCAACCCATGTGTTAGGATGAGGTGTTTAACCTTAATTGGACAGGCTAATTAGAGCAGCCACTAAGAGGTTTTCGATTGCTGGACTTCAGTACTTTGTTTAATAGCTAGACCTTAGTAGTCAGCCTGAGGAGGGGGATGTGGCCAAATACTTGGTGGCTAGCTTTAGGAATGTTGCTTAATGGTTTTTAGCAAGGCAGAGGGAATGAGGGAGAAGGGCAGGGCCTGCCAAAGCCATGTTTGCCCTGTTCTGGCTGGCTAGCGGCCCTGCACCTACTGTGTCCCTCGAATGGAAGGAGCCTTCTCTCAGACGAGCTAAAGGACTTGCGGGGAATCTGTATACACTAATGGTAGGGGTATGTACGCTGTGCTGGATAGCTTATGCCATTTGAACCACCAAACCTTCACTTTGGCATTTGAGCAAAAGCTAAACTCTAAGCCAAGCATGGTGGCACATACCTGTAATCCTAACATTCAGGAGGCAGAGGTAGGAAGATCTAATGCAAGTTTGAGGCCAGCCTGATCAACACTGAATTCTGGGGTAGCCAGGGCTACGGAACAAGACCTGTCTCAACAAAAAAAAGTAAAGGTCAGGAATAGTGGCTCAAACCTTTAATCCCAGCACTCAAGGCAGAGGCAGGAGGATCTCTATGAGTTGCACAATAGCCAGGGCATGTGGAGGGACCCTGTCTGAAACAAAACAAAACAAAACTAGATAAGTGTGGTATTGCAGGCTTGTAACTCTCCGAGCAGCGGCCCTAGGAAGCACCCCTCATAGATGCAGATGCAGCACATCAACTTCTGTTGTGTCTGTGAGTATGGGCACAGAAACCAGTGCTACCTCTGCTTACATGTAACAGCTGGCACTGAAGACTACAAGGACCTGAGCCAGGCCCTGAGCCTCATCAAAGACATCATCTCACAAGTGGACGCCAAAGTCAGTGAGTATGAGAAGGACCAGCGCCTCAAGGAGATCGCAGCCAAGATGGACTTGAAGTCGTCCAGCAAACTCAAAAACGGGCAGACCTTCCGAAAGGAAGACATGCTGCAGCGCCAGCTGCACCTAGACGGCACCCTGTGCTGGAAGTCCACCTCAGGGCGCTTGAAAGGTAAATCTCTGCTTCCGGCCACCTCTAATGGGTTTTGTGTTGGATCCACATGGCACTAGCTTGGAGTTCTGGTTGCTATGTTAGAGTGGTAGGCCTCACCTTAGAGTGCTAAGCTCTATCTTGGATTGATATTCCATCTTGAATTTTCACCAAGCTAAGAGATGGGAACACAACCAAACTTGCATCACTTGAATGTTTTCAAGTTTGAAGGGGCCAGTGGGCTACAGAGAACTAGACAGAGGAAGTGTTTCATTTAGACAAGATCTTGAGAAATGGCTCTTCGGGGATGGGATTGTAGGTCAGTTGTTAAATGCTTTCCTGACATTCATGAGGCCTTGGGGTCTATCTCCAACCACAAGTAAACTTGAGTGTAGTGACAGTCAGCTCTAGGGAAGTAGAAGCAAGAAGATTGGGAATGCAAGGTTGTCCTCAGCTACATAGCAAGTTTGAGGCCAGAGTAGGCTCCATGAAACCCAGTCTCAAAAGAGAAGAGGAAAAGGGCTCCTTATAACACTCTCAAGTACAAAACTCTCACTTCAAGAGATGCTCACAGTGTCATACAGGGACAGGACACCAAGCAGGCCTGGGATTCAGAGAGCCTGAGGCCAGCCCTGCCTACATCTGTGTAGGCAAGATATGACCTGAAGCAGAAAGAGAAGTCTGTTTCAATGAAGAGAATGCTAGCCTCACTTGTTCCCCAGCCAGGCATGGTAGCACATATCTGTAACCTCAGTGCTGGGGTATGGTAGAGACAGGCAGATTCCTGGAGCTAACTGGCCAGCTAGCCTAACCTAATAAATGAGCTTCCGGTTCAGTGAGAGACCTGTCTAAAAACTCAGGTTTAGGCCAACAAGGTAGCTCACTATCCACTGATATTTGTTGCCAAGCCTAACAGCCTGAGTTAGATGCCTATGATCCACATATGGTGGACACATAAAATTAATAATACACAAAATAAATACATTTTAAAAAAATAAGTG
Organism: Montemys delectorum; assembly: GCA_019843815.1. Lineage (NCBI taxonomy): Eukaryota > Metazoa > Chordata > Mammalia > Rodentia > Muridae > Montemys > Montemys delectorum. The sequence goes on along the minus strand of JADRCD010217654.1, from coordinate 3,066 downwards.
ATCAGCGAAGATATTCTATATCAACCCCTAGTGTGTGTACGCGCGCGCGCGCGCACACACACACACACACACACACACACACAGTTTATAAACACTGCACATGCCACCCATATACACAAAGTAGTAATGTAATAAACTGGGGACTGGAAAGATGACACAGCCATTAAGAGCATCTGCTGCTCTTGTCAAAGACTCTAAATTGGGTGTCCAGAACCCACACTGGGCAGCTTGCAACTGCCTGTTACTCTAGCTCCAGGGATCCAACACCTCTAGCCACTGAGAGTGCTTGCACACACATGCACCAAACCACACACACACACACACACACACACACACACACACACACACACACACACAGAGTTAAAAATGAATCCTTAATAAAAGACCTGCATGGCACTCTGGAGCTCTGGCTTGAGTTCTGCACAGTCTGAGCAGGAGCCACTGAGACCATCTGAGGAGAACCTCTAGCATCCATTGGCACTGAATCTCAGAACTCAGGAACTTTGGAAAGGGGTGAGTTAGAATTGGAACTTCCAGGAACAAGAAGCTGAAGCATCATGGTGCTTAAGCTGTCCCGAGCCCCTTTGGATGCGTGACCACTAAGATACTCCTTCATGTGCTGGTCTCTGCAGATGTCCTCGCTGTCCTGCTGACTGACGTACTTTTGCTGCTGCAAGAAAAGGATCAGAAATATGTCTTTGCTTCTGTGGTATGTGTCTAAAGTCTTCAAGGGCCCTCCTTGCTGGGACAATGCAGTGGTGGGCCCAGTGAAGGGGGGTGCCCATGACAAAACACAGAGAAGGAACACAGGTAGGAAAATACACTGAGAGGCACCCTATCTCATCAGGGTCCTTCCAGGTTCCCTGTCTTGCTCCCTGGTATGACGCTGATTCTCACTGAAAGGTCTCAGGTGGGGAGGGGGGCTCAAGCAGAACACAAGGGTAAATTGTCATTGGGTAAGAAGTTTATTAAAAGAATTCGTAATGTCATAAGCATACAGACAGATGGCAGAGTGGAGAAGGCTCTAAAGAGAGTTCAGGCTCAAGAGGCATAATAGGGACTGTTTTTTATAGGTATGAGACGAAAGGGGGGGGCGGGGTTCCCATAAGCTGCCTCTGATTTCTGGGTGGCAAGCCAGAGGAGCAGAATCCCAGGGTAGGAATGTGCTACCCTGGGATTGAGGAGGAAGAGCACATCTAGTTGAAGCGTGTGAACTTACTAGAGGAAGTGAGAAGGGCGTGTCATTCTTCTGGAATGGTCCCTGGGGAGTCTTTACTGACTCTGAGACAGACAGATGTCTGTCTCCTCCCGTGGCAGCAGAGACGACAGAATCTGCTCTGAAGATGGAGATAGCGGGGCCGCAGGTGGGCAGAACCTGAGCAGTGTCTGGTCTGGAGCCAAGCACATCCTTCCTGAAGTGCCCGGGGAGCCCCTTACAGATTCAGACGTATTCTGTATACCAGGAAATGGGGAGGGGGTGGGGCTGGCCTGTAAACCAGGAGCCTAGGGAGAAAGGGAAAGGCTGCCTCATTAGCCCCTAGCCCCGAATCCAAAGTGTCCTCAGTCTGCGCAGGCTCACCACGTCTGTGGTCCTGCTGCACAACATCCCTGGGTACTCAGACTCCAGGGTCTGGTTAAAAGAGCCTTACCTTGGTGTCTAAGCACACTGGTGAGGCACGTAGTGAAAGGTCTCTGCTCTGGAGGTCTGTAGAGAAGGGGATGGGGCGAAAGGAGGAGGGGTTGGGCAAGGGAGCTGAAGGGAAGGACCTAAACTGAGTTTTTGTGCCACACTTACATGGACCATTTGGGATCTGTACCATTGACATGGACAAAAAAGCAAAAGACACCAAACCTAGAGGTCCCATGAAGTAACAGGCCCTAAGTAAGCCTGGCCAGTGGCCATGCCCTCCGTGGATGGGTGTCAGAGAAAGGAGGGTGATGGGTGAAGGGAGTGAGGAATGGTGGACCAAAGGAAAGAGAACTGGGTGTGGTGCCCCAACCCCTCCTAGGTTTTGGGCACAAAGTGATAGAAAGAGGTGATATGTAAATAAAAGACAATCCTGTCAAAGCAGATTATCCTTTAATCAAAGGATGACAGCTCTGTAGTAGTGGAGGAGACTGTAGTAGTTGGAGTAGTGTGCCAAGACTGGGGACTTAGTGTTTTACAGGGCAGAAAAGGGATTCCTTGCAGTGGAAGATCCCCCTCAGGGGATCTGTCCCCTCAGGCTCAGGATCTTAAAGCACTTTAGAATTCTCCCATCCCTTGTCACCCCATCCCATCTCTCCACAAACTGGGTCAGGTTATTCCGTCACAAATGCTGTTTAGCCCAGCACACCTCTATGCCACCAGAGTCTCACATAGCTGCGGACCCCTTCATACTGTCAGGAGACTTTGGGGCAGTGATAGACTTGAACCAGTTGGGCCCTAAGCTTCCGAGAAACACAAACACCGCCATCTTCCCAGACCCTCTTGTCTTCCTGCCTCCTTTTATGATCACCAGATGGACCACTTTGTATCCCACATACTGTGTCACAAGCCTGTCCTTGTCACCAGAAATGCAACCACAGACACCTAACGTTAATATGTTCCAGGAATTCTTTTTTGAAAAAGCATATACACAAAAAGAAAAAATCATCCAAGCTGTGCGCTCGAGCACGTGTGTGTGTGTGTGTGTGTGTGTGTGTGTGTGTGTGTGTGTATTTGTATGTGTCTGAGGCAATTTAACTCGTAGCACTACTTAGGGTCTGCCTTTTGGGGCCAGCAAATGGTAAATGTGCTTGCTGACAAGCTTGCTGACTACACTCAGTACCCAGAGCCCACATGGTGGAAGGCGAGGAGGACTGGTCTCCACAAGTGCACTATGCATGCATGTTACATACACACAAAATAGTTAAAAATATATATTAATAATAAAAGAGAGACCAAGTATGGTGGCGCACACCTTTAATCCCAGCACTTGGGAGGCAGAGGCAGGTAGATCTGTGTGAGTTTGAGGCCAGCCTGATCTACAAAGTGAGTCCAGGACAGAGCCAAAGGGCTCTGTTATACAGAGAAACCTTGGCTTT
>JADRCD010217652.1:0-11889 GCA_019843815.1 Montemys delectorum | reverse complement strand
CTGGCTTTCCGTGGGGCAAGCTTCTCAGCTATTCATCCCACGCACTGCTCTGTGCTCTGATATAGTCAGCCACAGTCTGCTGAACACAATTTCCACCCAATGATTAGAAAATGCAGTCCAATCAAACACACATCTGCCCCAACATCCTCCGTTATAATTTGCGGGCACTGGGTGCCACCTCTTGCATTCTAACGGCACCAGGCCTTTCCTATCATGCAAGTTGCAGTCACAAATGCTTTGTCCCTTTGGAAAAGAGAATGGGTTTCACTTTTCATGTTCACAAACTGGGTGTGGATTAAAAACAGAAAATTTTGATCCTCTACTCATTGCTTGATACTCAGGATTACATAGTTTTAAACTAGTACATAATTTTAAGCTCCATGCTGGCTGTACAGTAAAATCCCTTGAAAACTTTTGAAATAAACAGATGCCCAAAGCCCGCTACAGACCAATTACACCATATCTCTGGGCTGCAGTGTTTCAACTCCCTCTCAAGTGATTTTTCGTCCACAGCTTTGTTGAGAGATACCAAGCTAGAAGGAAGTTGCGTGTCCCCATAGAGATTTTTGAAGACATTCTGAAAAAGCTCTAATGAAGAGAAAGTGGAAATAAGGTACAGAAGCTAACCCATTGTAACAGTCCCAATCCATGGCTATACATTTTAGCAGCTTGAACAAGCTCTGCTTCTAGAACACAGAATGCTCCCCTTACTGCTCCATGGAAGAGCTCCAGGATGAGCAGCTGCATCTCCTCATTTTGTGTCTGTGTTTTACCCTTTCCTCATGCCAAGCCTCTCTCAGCCCTTTTTAGTTGTGTAGCTCAGGGTTAGTTTCCTAACTCTTCCATGGAACCCTGTGCTTCTTGACACATCTGTGAATTCTAGCTGAGGCCTTTCCTAGTTCTGTTAAGACCAAATGAGGTAATACGTAAAACAAAACAAAACCAAGCAAACAACAACAACCAACCAAACAAAATCCTACCAAGGTTAAATGTAGAGAGTTCTTCAGCCTTTCCTCTTTCTTTCTTAATCTAAGCCTAAGGATGAGGAAGGAGCATGGGAAAACAGAATTCCGCCCATTTAAACCCTTATCAAAATGGATCTGTGTTGCCATTGTCAATGGGATTGGCAGGTTCATTCTGCTTTGTTTTTCTGCACATTTCTCTAGCATTATTTTTATGGGAAGGTATGTGGGACACCATAAAAAAAAATGAAGTGCCTTCATTATAGATTTGAGGACGTACTCCTTGAAAATGATCAAGTGAAAATCTACTGTGAAAAATCCTTCTTTATTAATAGCTGAGAAGCCCCAAATGGGGACCCTTACTCGCTACATAATCTGAATTAGGCAAGCTGCCTGGATTGACAGCTGCTCACATTTTTCTCACCATGTTCAATATTTCTGCCTCCCATTAGGTGCAAGTCCATCTCCAGTGAGTGATGAGCTTGACTTAAATGTCTCCAAATAACTTACATGGTCTTCATGTTATAGGCAAGGAATCCTGGGCTGCCTTGATCTGATAATTTCATTTATGCCAAGCAATGTTAAGCTCACTGGTACCATAGAGAGAGACTCACATTTGGGCAGCATTATAACATTCACCATCACTATCCTCAGAGGGCTTACCCTCAATTATGCACACCTTCTGCTTCTGTCATTGAGTTCACCTTTGCGAGCATGCTCAGCTAGGCATGATAATTATGTCTGTGTTCTATAAATGGAATATGAGACAGCGTTAAAGAGCCATATTTCATATTGATACCCAATTACACCTGGAGTGTTTTTTTCCCTTGGTTTAAAAGGAACTGGTGATGAAGGTTAATGATTTAATTAAGTCCACTGCCCACCCCCACAGCAGCCATCCTATTACTTCTGAATGCAGGTTTGCATGGCCTATAGCAGGAACTGGGAGGAAGACAGGCACAGAAGGACAGCTTGGACCTTTCAATTGCTGTCAGTTTTATTATTACACGTTGAACTAGTGACACAGGCTCAGGAATTTTCAAGGGAGCAGTTGTGGTTGCCAAGGTTCACATTAAACTATGCTGATGAAGAACCTGACTGAGAATGATCAATGGAGCCATCAAAACTCTTCTTTTGACAGGAACAAAGGTCTTGGTCTACATGTTCCTGAATTCTTAATCCAGCTCCCCAAGGTCTGAGGACACTTTACAGCCTTATAATTATGTTATAAGGGACACTAGGGCTGCTTTATATACAGTTTCTTTCTTTCTTCCTTTCCTTTTTCTATCTCATGCCAAATGTCACTGGCAGAGTCTCTGTCTAATGAATGAATGGTAGTTTGCCTGTAATGTCTAGTCCACCACTCACCTACTTCAAAGTTTACTTATGTTCCTCTCGTAAACAAAGTGTATGGGAAGAATCCATTAGCAGTCATGTTCTTGAAGGGCATTCCTGAGGACAAGAATAAGCTTGTATCTCCATGAGGGCTGTGCTTTAGAAGCAGAGAGTGTTTCGAGAGCTATGTGAGCTGCTTGCTGACTTGATAAGAAGATAGCAAAAGCTGGAAAACAAAGTAAACGAGACTACTGGGACTGATAGCAAAGGCATCAGGGAGGGAAGTGTGCTTGGGTAGCCATAGAAAGTTGCCTGCCTTGGCTGGCACGTGGTGGGGAGGAACAGTCCAGAGAGAAGGCAAAGGCCTTGCAGATATTCTCTAACAAGAGCTTGAGGAACATCTGGCCCAGGAGGAGCCTGTGAGACATTGCAGGTATTGAATGAAACGGTAACAAGAGCCAACTTAAATGTGTAAAGTATGTCTCAGGCTCTTTATGGTGGACTGAAGGGAGTACAGAAAGCATAGGCAGAAGGAATGACATTTAAACTTCAAGGCTTAGGTTTCGTATTCATCTTAAGGCGCAGGAGGCTCTTAGTATGGCCTATTTCACTGTTCCGATGCTAAAAGTGATCCTGCAGCTTCTTTTAACACACATTACAATGATCATTATTTGGTGAAAAACATTATGGGTTTCTTTCTATTGAGTCTGGTTGACCACACCCACCCCAGTCAATGTAACCCTATGCCACAGCTTACCTTCAAGGTTCCACAACTGTCTAGATCTAGGTCTCTAACAGATAAGCAGGTGAAAAGATGGCTTTGCCCAACGTGTTCTCCCACCTTTCAAGACTACACTGACCAGATAAGGGGAGTTTTCTTGGCCCTGTTCCTTTCTTTAGGCAACCATATTCATCTCCTTTACCTGGTCCATGGTGATGCTATTTCTCCTGCCTTCTCTGTTACTACCTAACAAAATCCATCTTTCTTTTCTCCATACAGCACTCAAGGATGAAATGGAACTAATTATTTAGATAAGAGCTTGCTGACAATACAGATATGAAGACCATCCATGCTGTTCATTATTAACTACAAGTTGTATCTGTACCTCAAAACAGCCCCTAAATTTTAGATACTTCATCTTTTCTCCGTTCATGGGATCAAAAGATAATTCAGATACTCTTTTCACTCTTCCTAACCTTATAATCCCCAAGATTTGCTTTGATTATAGTTCTTAGTGTATTCTGATATGGTGATGGGAAGATGGGAAGAAGACTGTACCTGACAAAGTTTATCTGTGGGTATATAGAAATGTGAGAGAAATGTGAGAGTTAAGATACCTCTTAGGAACTCTGGATTGGTAGTTGTATAACAGCCTTTATAATTTTTAGGCAATTGCTACAAATGAAAATCCAGAGGTATGACTTGTAGTTCCAAATATCCCCCCAAATAGAAATTTATATATTCCTTAGCTATGACGGCACTGATGTTCTACATAAAATTCCCATAAAGAATAAATTATGTTCCATCTTTCCTAATTAGCATCAACTCTGAGTTATATACAAATGTGTTAGTAAAGATCTGACAAAAGATCAGCATTGCATCCTCCCTTCATTTCAGCTGTACATCTGCTTTGAAGATAAGATTTCTTCTGGTGAAATAGCTTAAACTTAAACTTTTACCTTAATAAATATAAATTTTCATCTAATGACAACAATTTAATATGTAATAAAACTAGGAGAATTGTTCTGTACTCATTGGGCTTCCATATACAGCAAGCTTCTTTGACTTCATACTAGCCTGAGCAGCACACTAGTGTTTATTGATACAGAGCTGAAGGACATTATATAAACAAGCTTCTGATGAGATTTAAGTATTTCTATTAGATGACAGAACTCTACGAGGATTAGGGACTTTATTCTCAGTTATTTCATTTTATTTTATCCCTTTTTTTTCCATAAGAGAAATCAGGTGCCTGAGGAAGAGATTTAGGAATTTTCCTGTATCTCCTCAGGCTATCTGGAGACTGGACACAATAAGGCTGCTTTTACAATGGTTGTGTGTGTAACTTGTCCTCCCCTTGCTTCTGGAGTCTCAAGAGAGCTGCCATTTGGCAGACAAAAAACCATCATTAAAGATTTACTCTATCCACTGAATTAATCTGCATTTTATTTGTGCCATACGACTTCTGGGAGACTCAGTTTCATTGGGATTCTCATGACTGTTATTGTTAAAAATTTAAAAGTAAATTAGTGTCATGTGTTATTTCTATTATGTTACTAATAACAGGATGTCCCATCTAGTATGGCTTCCTTATGACATCAAAAAATCCATATGGGAATGTTTTTCAAAATTAAACTTTTACCAGCTTCTCTTGTCACTTGATTAATGTCTCCTCAGCACAGTTTGAGAATAAAACAAAAGGGCTGGGGAGATTCTTCAATGGCTAAAATGTTTGCTCTGCAAACCTGACCCCTAAGCTCTTATCTCCAGAACCACTTAAACACATAAACATAAGCACTCATCTGTGATCTCAGCCCTTCTCCTGTGAGATGGGATGTAGACATAGGGGAATCTATGGAAGCCCAAGCCAGCTAGCCTGGTCTCTATACAGAGTAGCAAGCCACAAGAGACTCTGTCTTCTAGACGATAAGGACCAACAAACACTTAAGGATGCCTTCTGACATCCACTGAGCTATGAGTACCTACACTCATACACAGGAAAACGCACATAGATACACACATATACACACTACACTCTCATACATATCACATTTTACAAGATGTCAAAATTAGTAGTAGAAGAAAATCTAATCCTATTCCAACCTAGGAATTCAGACAGATAATGTCTTGCCTTGAGTCAAATTTCAGACACCATATATACATGGACAAAAGAATGGCAAAAAGAAAGGAATATATCAAAACAACTGTGGTTTTATGATACATAGCTACACTTGTGGAGGGGAGGTAGATATCGGATGAATGTAGGAAATGCTTCAGGTGGTGTTTGCTAATTGCTATAACAGTTGTGCAAGGTTCAGAGTTACAGGGCAGAATTGTATACCTTGGTCCATCCAGGCTATGACAAAAGCAGACAGCATCATCCATATAACACTAGGGTGACCTTTTCTGGGAGGATAAAAGTCAGCAAATGGTGATTACAGATGAACTATTAATCCACAGTCTGGGAATCTTATTTCTGAGTCTTGAGACAATGGGACAAAGGAAACCATTGGGATCTGTTAGAGGAAAGAAATTGAATCTCAAATTGAAAAGCAATCTGCAACTTCAAAGGAAAAGAGCTGACAGAAAACTATTGGAATTAATTAAAAAACAGGGCTGTTCATTGGTAGGGATTTTTTTCCGTAGGTGTATTTCAGAGCATCTGTGCTTGTTTCCATGGAGATGCTGATAGGATTGTTGTTAATATACCATATGAGCAGGAAAGAAGAGGAAAGCACCTGATGGGAATCTACATATACACTTTTCCAGAGAGCCTCAGAGATGTCATGGCCTCCCACCTACCTAGGATGGTTCAGTTGCTGTGTGAAGCACGCCAAAGCTCAATAGACACTGACGAGTTTTGGAATACTGATAAGCTTCCCAGATATGACACCAAAGTGTCTCAGGTATGGTGCCTATTGCATGAGGTGATCATGTTTAGGAAGGTCAGAAAATTCTGTATATCTGTATATCTGTATATTCTGCATATTCTGTATAGCTGTCTATTCTGTATATCTGTATATCTGTATATTCTGTATATCTGTATATTCTGTATATATGTCTATTCTGTATATCTGTATATTCTGTATATCTGTCTATTCTGTATATCTGTATATCTGTCTATTCTGTGTATCTGTATATCTGTATATTCTGTGTATCTGTATATTCTGTATATCTGTATATTCTGTATATCTGTATATTCTGTATATCTGTATATCTGTATGTCTGTCTGTTCTGTATATCTGTATATTCTGTATATCTGTCTATTCTGTATATCTGTATATCTGTCTATTCTGTGTATCTGTATATCTGTATACTCTGTGTATCTGTATATCTGTATATTCTGTATATCTATATATCTGTATATCTGTATAGTCTATATATTATATATCTCTCTATATCTGTATATTCTGTATATTCTATATATCTGTATGTTCTGTATATCTGTATATCTGCACATTCTACTTCTACCAGGGCTGAAAGGATAGAGAGGAAGTCATCTTAGTATTCAAAGCCACTTCTGTGTTTGTTTCCATGCCTCTTCTCCCTCCCAGGATCCATAGTTGGAGCTGTTTACTGCCTGTGCCTTTGTGCTGCCTGGCCTCTGCTCTTCTCTGCAGTTTTTAGTGGTCCCCTCACCTCCTTGGTGATTCCTGGTCCTCTTCCAATCTCACTCCCTTTGGAGCAGAGTCTCCTGTTTTAGTTCTAAAGTTTTCATTCTTTCTGTTACAGTAAGACAACATAAAACCTTACATCTCCTCAGAAGTTTCTTTTAGGTGTCTGGTGTTTCAGGTCTCGAATTAAGTAAGTCCTTATTTCATTTTGAATTCATTTTTTATAAGTAAATGATCTAATTTCAACTTCTGCATATGCACAGCCTGCTGAGCCAGCACTCCTCCAACCATGTGTTCTCAGAGACTTTTTATGAAAATAAGTTGATACATAAGAGTGTTTTGTTTCTGAGTTCCCCACTGAGTTTTACTGTTTTATGTCTGAGCATCAAGACCTTCCCCTTGAGAACATTCAAAGTTGAAGAGAGTGGTTTGGTATGTTGGTTCAGCATTTGGTTTAAGAATTTCCTAAACACTATAGAGCTAACACCACCATAATACACTTCCTGTTTCAAACAGAACAAATGATGTGTTCTAGAATTTCCAGTGAAATGAGCATGTGTCTACAAGTGCCAAAGCTTATTGGGGTTGTTTCCTATCTATTAGCAAAGAAAAGATAAAACCAAGTTAGCCTACAGAACTTCTCCTGAGGCATCAATATTTGTTAAAATATAGTAATCTCATATTGTGATGGCTACAGTAACAGATGGGAGCTACTGAATATTAGACTCTATGTCTAAGTGGTATTTCATACTAAGTAATGCCTTAACTATGAATGACCAACCTTGATTGATTTCAAACCCTTCTAGGTAGTTAAAATCAATTCAAAGTGGAGGAGAACATCATATGCAGGCCCAGAAAGCATGTTTGATAGTTCATTCACCTTTCAAAACTTCTTTGTGTGGCATTGCTGTCATTATAAATTCAGTGTTAAGTGTCTACCAAGAACTTACACTCTCAAGCAATCTGTATTACCTTAGGACACACCACTGACTGCTATGAATAGTTAAGAAGTGAACACAGAGGCTGCAGAGATGGCGTGGAGGTACAGAGCACTTGCTGCTTTTCCAGAAGACCTCCATCATCACATCATACAACCCACAGGTGCCTGTAACTCCTCCTACAGGAGAGGGGCTTCAATGTGTTCTTCTGGCCTCGGCTGGCGCATGCATGTAGTGTCCATATATACACTTAGACACATGCACACAAAATAAATACAAAGAAATGAACATCTTCCCACTCTCTCTACTCTTTTTACTTTGGAAATTTAATCTTTATCCTATCTTTGTTTTCCCCAAACTGATTCAATCTTCATGTTATATGTAAAGTAGAGAGCAGCCATCCCAGCTTTTGCTTATTTTCCATTGCTAAATTGTTACTTTGATGCAAATCTTTTGACTAGCACTTGACAACTGGTGCCAGGTTTTTGGGGGCTTTTTTTGCTGTTGTTTGGTTTGGTTTTCTGTTTTGTTGTTGTTGTTTTTTGGGGAGCCGTTATTGGGTTACTGGTTTGTTCGATTGTTATCTTTGAGAAGAGCTTTTTAGCATTTTATTCCCTGAACTAACACATGTATTAGAAGAGTCTGTTGACTGACAAGTCTGATTAGCTAATTGTCCTCTCCCTCCTGCCCCTCTCAACACCTTAGGTTATTTCCTTGGTTCTTTGGAGACAACAGCTGCTTTCCCCCCTGGTTTTTCAGGCTAAGGGTGGTGAATGTTAAAACTGATTTTCTATTTTATTTGCTTCTCCCCAAGGTGTCTTTTGTCCCTCATCCTACTCATGTACAAGATCCTTCCCTTTACTCCTGAATTTCAAAGGGAGCTCTCTGGTTGAGTCATCCTTCTTCCAGGCACAGCCATTTTCAGCCTGCAAATTCACTGATTTATGTCAGAAAGGTTCCCCCCCCCCATCTTTAAGCATATCTTTCTATTACATTGTGTTTTGTATAGTGAATTCCCAGGCCCCATACTCATGTATTCTCCATAATGATTACTCTGCCATTGCTCTCTTCTTAGCATGAGACTGATGCTCTTGCAGTTTCCAAGGGAAAGACGAGTCATATTTGCATTGTTTCTGCCTTAGTTTTTTTTTGTTTTCTTTCTTTTTTTAATCTCTAAAACTTTCTGTGTTACATTATTTTCTCGTTTCTGTGCATAGCCAGCTTGGATTGTTGTCTCCTGTAATTATTGTCATATAATCTCTTCTTCCAGCCCTTCACCATGTCCTTTGAGCATTCCCTGAAAAACAACACAGTAATAGAACATGCCACATTTGATTATTTCATACTGTGAAATGCTATTTTTGTTCATTGTGATGTTTTTTAATCAGCAAGCCCCATTTCATGCCATTTATATTTTCCATGTGACTTCTGCTTATATTTCATTCCTCTGTATTTCCATCCTGCTTATATCTGTGCCCAAGTCCCATGATAATTGCTCCTGGAGATTGCTCTATAGGGAGCAACACCTACAACTCTTCCCATGCATAGATCCAGATATTTCACAGCATCAGACATGGACTGCGACTTTTTATTTTCATGCTCATTCTTGGCTTTGCTAGCACGTGTTCCTCAGTTTTCATTATCCAGGTGCCGATGGTATCAAAAGGTGAGGCTAACAGTTCTGCTTATTCCTTGCTCCATCAAGGTTCCCTTCTGACCACTGTGGTGTCATTTCGGTCCTCCTGCAGCTTCACATACTCATTTTGCCTCTAAAATTCCTGTGATTTCTTTCGTTCCAGGGCTTGAGATGTAACCAACTAATCAAGCAACTTTGACTGTGCAAGTCAATCGTGTTTCTTGACAAGAAGCTGAGACTGTCAGCACAGCCTTGAGTGCTTTCACTCTGCCCGAAGTATTTATTTAGTGTAGATATCACATTCAACTGCCTATGTCTGTGGGTTGTGGCCATTCTCTTATTTCATTGAGAATTTTTGTCTTATCCATAATTCATTTTTTTGAGATTGGTTTTATTGAGAAGTTCTTTTGAACCCTTGAACCAGTTGGTTAATTAGATTCAGGTAAATATATTTAGAAGCTCAAATATGTTCTTTTTTGCCAACCACCTATCCCTCCATTGTTTGTGTGTCTTTTGTTTTTCTTTCTATGCAACTTTATTATCTACTTCAGAGAGAGAGAACACAATACACACACACACACACAGACACACACACACACACACACACACAAAATCTCCCAAATAAACCCAGATGTCAGTGAGCAAACATCATTCTTAGAAATTTTTCTAGCAATTATGTTTACTTAGCATGATAAGACCAACATAATCCTGTTCTTGACATACATTGTAAGTAGATTTAATTCTAGATGAAAGGAAAAATAAGGAATATGAGGTAAACTGAAGTCGATGGTAGCAGAGGAGGCAAGGGATGTTTTCTGGAAGCCCCACCACTGCCCCAGTCACCTCAGTCTCTATTTCAGGAAGCTTTGGTTTACTGGACTGTTTTTAATGCATACAAATTAGCACTTTTCCATACTTGTTCATATATTTATGAGAAAAAATGACATTTGAGATAGTGTTTTTGAATAATATTTGATACACAAAATAAATGAATATAATGCAATAAAGGTTATTAAGAGTTCTAAGAAGCCCAATATTTTTGCATGCATTTACATCTTCTGATATCCTTGGGAACACTCAATTTGCTTAGAAAAGTCTTTACTTAATTAAAAGCAATGAAAAGCTTACTGCTAAAGTAGATGATATTTGATTTAGAACCAATAAGATTTTATCTATCAGGATGATAATTATCATTATATCAGACTGTAAAAACATGTGACTAATCTAAATTATTCACAGTATAGCTTGTTGCAAATATAATGAATCACAAGATTCATTATTTAATAAGACCCATTGTAGTTAAGATAGGTTTTATTATATTAAAAACATTTTATTCAATTATAAATATAACAAACACTTAGGGTCAAAACATTAAAATAGCACCTGGAAATATATTTGAATTTTTACATTTATTTATTTTTGTGAGTATGGCAGCATTTGCGTGATCAGAATATGTGGAGATCAGAATACAACTTGCTGGAGTTCTAGCACATGGGTCCCAAGGATCAAACTCAGGTTGTCAGGCTTTGTGACAAACATTTTTAGGCATTGAACCATATCACTGGCCTGAAACATGTAATTAAAATAAAGTAATATAATCACCATTAAGATGCTGAGATAAAAACTATAGACTCTCCTTGTATGTATCCTTCACTGTTTATTATTAAATACATGGAATTGGAAAACATAAGACCATTTTTCCCCTGAATTTTGCTGATTTGTGTTGAATTTTTCAATTTCAAGTATGCTAGAGGGAAATATACAGTATATGCTATGGAAATTAAGACATCACTGGCAAATTTATAACATCATGTTAGATAAGCAAAACCTTTGAAGTATTTTCAGACTTGAGATCATTGGTTTATACTCACAGTTAATTTCACATTGGATACTAAAAATATGGTCAGCTTTTCAGATCCTTCTAGCCTATTCTGAGCAGAATAACATATCCCTGCCATAGAATATCCAGGAGGCACATTATCAGGAGACCACATAAAGCTTTGCTGACATGTCCCTTCAACTATGTCATCTATAACTTCATATAATACTGAGGCGTTCATTCAATTTCAAAAGAATTGATGCAAAAATTACAAATAATAGTTTTCCTAACATTGGAAATGTAGCTAATGCCCTTTTAGGGAATGTTAATGAAGTAATCCTGGGAATCCCACGTAGGAATGTGGGAAGGGCATTTCGAATCTTCCTTATCAAGCATGTAGAATTCATTCCAGTTAAAGTCATGTAACAGAAAATAGTTGCTATGTCACTCATTAATTTATGTGGAGCACACCGAATTAGCCTTCATCAGCTTTTTCAGCCTGTGCTTCAAGAAAAGTAGGCAATTAAAAAACATCTCATTCCATGGGCATTCTGAGACTGGAAGTCACAGCCTGGCCATCAGGCACCATCTGCTGCCTCCAACCACACCTGGCTCCCTGACATCAATTTGAAGAGAGTGGTCCCTAGAGGCAGAGGGTTCATTATGGGACAGCATGGTGCCCCCCAATTCATAGATGGTAATCATTATTGAAGTTGTTATGAAAATATTTATCAAGCATGTTTTTCTGTTACAAGAAAGAAAGAAAGAAAGAAAGAAAGAAAGAAAGAAAGAAAGAAAGAAAGGAAGAAAGAAAGGAAGGAAGAAAGGAAGAAAGGAAGGAAGGAAGGAAGGAAGAAGGGAAGA
>JADRCD010217651.1:0-18271 GCA_019843815.1 Montemys delectorum | reverse complement strand
CTCTCTCTCTCTGTCTCTCTCTCTCTGTCTCTCTCTCTCTCTCTCTCTCTCTCTCTCTCTCTCTCTCTCTCTCTCTCTTTCAAGACAGGGTTTCTCTGTATAGTCCTACCTTTCCTGGAACTCATTTTGTAGACCAGGCTGGCCTCAATCTCAGAAATCCACCTATCTCTGCCTCCCAAGTGCTGGAATTAAAGACATGCACCACCACTGCCCAGCTAGAAGGCATCTCTTGAGCAAATATCTCTAGCTAGTTAACCATCACCCTTTTGAAAGTCCTGGCCTGGGAACTTCACATTCATACTGATTAGATGATAGAGTGCTTTCTTTATGTACTGTGAATTCAATTGATAAGGCAGTCACTTAGAAGTCAGTATGTCTCACAAAACTATGGTATTCTCCATATTCCTCTCTGCAATCAAGTTAAGAGCCAGTGTGATAGCCTGGACACATCTGACAATATAAACATTTTGTAATTGCTAACATCCATCTTTTGCATGACTGCCACCTATTTCCTGTTTCTGAGTAAACAGGAATATTTACTATTACTATTACTAATACTATTACTATTACTATTAATAACTCTGGAACTAAAGGAGTTCTGTAGAAATTGTAGAGATCTTTTGAAGAGAGAAATATACTCTTTTCTCCATGTCTTTCATCAAGTAACATCACCTGTTTCTTTGGGGTCCTCATTGACTCAATGTATAAGATCAACCCAAAAGGGCAACAAAAAGTCTGTAGACCAATGTCTTCAGAACATCAAAGCTTCAAGGATTCTTCCACGGCCATATATCATGAATAAAATGAACAACAAAATATGTGGGTGATCCAGAACAAATATAGAAATGTGGGGAATTCCTGTTGTAACTATATCCTTGTTGCAAAAGATTTTAAGATTATCCAAAGACTCAAGTATGTGGAATGTTAGGTAATTACTGTTGCTTATATCATAAATTAAATACTTACTACAAAGGATATAGAATTGCGAGTTTTGAATAAGACACTAAGAGAAAGAAATGATGGTGTATTTCAGATTTCAGATGGAGTTGTGATAGGACAGTCTCTAAATCTCTAAACAGGTTTAAATTTTGGATATTTTTTTGTTTCTTTTGTTTTGTTTTGTTTTGTTTGAAGTCCATCTGTTTACCAGAAGCTATGTTCTGAGTACAAATACTGAGCCTTTTGCCTTCTAATAAAGAGAAACTGATACTCAGAAGAGTCATAGTTGCACTGAGGTAGATAAACTATCCTCTGGAAGCTCTACTAAAGGGAGTCAACTAAAGTGGACTGTAGTCACACCCTCAATAGGGCAATCGCCAGGTATATTGCAGTGTGGGCACAAAGCCGAAGCAGTAGGTCAGTGATGTGAGTGAGCATACCATTCTAGTCCATCAAATTAAGTGCAATTTTCAGGAACCAACCACTGTTTATTCTTGGCATTCAGAGTTGCCATTAATGTTTGCTTAGCCAGTGTTTTATTAGTTTTGCATTTTTGTACTGGTATTCTTCTCCAAGATGGGTATATAATTCATTTTATTAGATCACTACACTGAGACCCTACCATATTAAAATTGCCATATTCTCATTATATAAGATTGGAATACTAGTTGGTAGAGATTTGCCTGGACTGCTGACTAAGCAAGCCCCTCCAGGCAAACACTGAAATATCTGAGGAAATACCTTCCTAATACCTTTAAAACAAAGGTGGAAAGCTTAAGTAGTTTTCCTCCTTCAGACCACAGACAGCATCCTACCAAGTCATTTCTATGTCATCTCACCCTCCTAATGAGTGAGAGAATCTACAACAATAGAGAAGCTTATGATGCTGCCTCTCTGAAATGCTTTCCCATACATAACCAAGGAAAAACATCTTTGTCTCAAGCCTCATTATTCCTAAGAAAGCAGCATAGTGCTGTTGCTTTCAGAAAGAGCTGATGTGATTTCTTGTTTGTATAAATAACTCTTTGGCTGCACCTCACCTGTGTTTTCTAGAAACGTGTGTTCTGCTTTCTTAGATTTAGAGGGAAACTTTCATAACACTCCATGTGTCTCTCCATGGGAAAAGGCAAACAGATAATTTTCCATAATTCTCCCCTGACTTACATTATGCCTACAACTAGGCACATATCCTGCTAAGCCATTCAGGAAAACCAGAAGAAAAAAACAGCTTTGGTGTCATCCTCTGAAATCTTGCCCACAATAGCTGATGCCACCAGTATGGTCCTTACTGTTTGGCCCTTTCTAACAGAATATTAATACCTGCATGTGGATTATAATTTCCTCTCTATTGCCTCCTTCCTCTGGAAATTGCCTCTAATTCTAAAGGATTTCAGGTATTGTATAATCTGTTTCTTCTATTGTGTACTATGTCCAAACCTTTATGGTTGATGTGGATCCATCATCTGAGACAAAAGGAGATATCTTGGAGGAGGTAGTTGCACAATTGAAGACTGCCACGTATCATATGCCTGGCACTGTGGTTGCCACATGCAGGTAAAGCAGGGATTACTTAATAAGAATCCTCATTGGCTCTGTATACCAACAGTCACTAAAATATTGCTATGAAGAGACTGTATTAACTTTAAAAGGTTGTGTGTAATGAGAGGTCTTTAAATCACTGGGAGATGTCCACAGAGGTGACTATAGAATCCAAGTCTCTCTGATACTTCATGCTCCTGGCTAGAGAGATGACCACCAACTTTAATACACAATGCTGCCACTGCCATTCAGGGTCATTCCAGATGTCTCAATTCACAAAACTCTTAGATTGTGCTCTTACACTTACAAAATTGTGAAATAAGTAAACCATTTGCAGTTATTAGGTGAGTTGTCACATATATTTCCTTGTAGCGATGCACAGAAGACAGGCAATGTTACCTAAAGAGCCTTCTGATTGCACTGCATTTTTCAAGAGAGGCTTGAAAGTAGGTGAGACCTCAGTGCTGCCATTTATGCTGCATCTTGATGTGTGTTTGTGTAGTTCAGGATCAGGACGGAAGGACACAGCTGAGAAGCTTTGACCCCAGAGTCACGTGACTTGCATTCTATCTGAATGTGCCATCTCAGTTATCTGGAAAACCTTCTCAATGGGAATCCCCAGGCTCACTGGGAAGTTTAGTGTTGGTATCTCAGAGTAGATTTGGGCCAGCTCTTATCTCTAAGTAAGGGTGTTTTAGGGGAACAAAACTTGCTTGGTGCTTTAAATTTGGAAAGAAAAAGAAAGCAGAACACCACCTACTTTGATTAAAATAGTAACTGGAACTAATAAAGCTAACAGGGCCCACTCTTGTGAAGTAGATCTTCTAAGGCAATTTGAAGGTATAGATAGACTGTACAGTTTCCTGAATTTGAGATATCTAGCTTGGTGAAGAATAGTTCCCCATTAAAAGAAATGACTAATGACACAAAGAGTCTGTGTGTGTGTGTGTGTGTGTGTGTGTGTGTGTGTGTGTGTGTGTGTATGTGTGTGTGTGTGTGTGTGTGTGTGTGTGTGTTTCTGTCTGTGTGCCATCACAGCAAGCAGACTAGAAGTGAAAGTAGAGAGGAGAATGGAAAAGACTGCACTGTTGAGTTGGTAAGGAAATTATGAACCGGACCCAGCATATAACTAAGAATTATCTAAGAAGCTTATATATTGTTATAGTTTCACTGACCATCACTGAAGCTAAAGACAAAAGAGCACATGAGGGAAATTGACTTCTACTTAGATGGTTGCAATATGCAGATGCCTCAGGGCTGATGATCAAAATGTTTCAACGTGGCACTTGTTTTTCTCTGAACATTCCAGAGGAGGAAGTTAGGATGACTAAACATGAGAGGGACTTGTTCATCTGTGCATCTAGCTGGTTGCAGGGAGGTAGGACATTTCTAATCTCAGATGAACTTTTATAACTTAAAAATTTGCAGTTATTGAGCATTGGGGGAAAGAACCATCTCTAGCCTCATCAGAGATGAATAAGGGGCCATCGGTGACCTCATTTTCATTTGTAACACTGAAAATAAAATCCAGAACTTTGTACATACTAGATCGCTTTCTGACACTGAGGTATATTTCCAGCTTATGATGTTGTCATTGTTGTTGTTGTTGTTGTTGTTGTTGTTGTTGTTGTTGTTGTTTTTAGTGGGTTGGTTGTTTTTTTGAGTGATGGTCTCACTAAGTTGCCTGAGCCAGACTGGAGAGTGCTATGGAGTGTAGGCTGGTCTCAAACTCATGATCCTTCTGCTTTGGTCTCCCAAGTGCTGAGATTATAACCAGTCATCTTTATAAGAACCAATGGGAAAAATAGTTGAAAAGTCTTACTATGTCCCTATCCAACACAGTAGTTCTGATGCTAAGCTGCTTTGGTGGTCTGGCACGATGAAGAGTTCTGGAAACCAAAGTCGTGTGGGAAGGTTCATTGGGCATTGAAGTGGTCCCAGAGCAGGAAAATGAGTGGTTTTGTAGATTTTTAATCCTTTTTTTCTTATTATTAATTTTTCTCTCATATAATACATCCAAACTCCAGCTTCCCCTCCCTCCACTCATCCAACTAAACATGCTCACACACACACACACACACACACACACACACACACACACACACACACTGCTCCTACCTCTTTCAGATTCACTGTTCCTCCATTTTATTTCAAAAAAGAACAGGCCTCCCAGAGATAGCAACCTGTAGTTTTTTTAGTATAGTGTCTTAAGTATATTATCATAATATTATCTGCAATGAGGTACATTTTGTCTTTTTGTTTTCCATTTATAGTGCTCGAATTTTGTCCTATATCCTTTTGCTCTAGCTAAGGAATTGAGTACTGTATTAACAGCAGTGAGACTGGAACTTGGTTTTTCCTTCCAAACTTTACTAACATTAGAGAGGATGTTGTCAGACTTTATTCAGTCAGTATAATAGTAACTACAGGTTTCCAGTATTTTGCAGTAATGTTGTTTCTGTTCCTATTCTCCAGAGCATTTCTTACCTTAGGATGTGTTAAATTTGTCAAACTCTTTGTACTGTGTTTTTTAGAATGCTTTTGTGACTTCTGTTGTTGATGCATTTGTGCAGTATGTTACACATTGATCTACCTAAGAGGTCATCCTTTGAATGACACAAACTTCAACATGGAACATAATATTTTCACACATTGTGAACTTGTTATGCAAGTACATTTTCAGTCTATGTTGATCAAGGATATCAGTTTATAACTTCCTTTTATATTGCACCCTCCTCTGTTTTTGACCTTAGGAAAATACTAGGTAAACAGAATGATTTTGGCAGTGTTGCCTCCTCCTTTCTTCATTCCTGATGCCTTTTTTCTTTTTCTCAGAATGTAGTAACTGATTTATAATACCAACGCTTCTCCCTGACAGAGTCTCTGGCAGCTCTCCTCTAGTCCACTACCTTTCCTGGGAGCATCTGTCTGGCTTCAAATTTTTTTTTGTTGTTAATTTCTCTCTGTCTTTCTACTCCTCCATTCATAGGGGATCAGAAATTGGATGCGCGTGTCTTTTGTAGCCATATTTTTAGTTCTCTCTATATTTTCTGATAGCAATTTTATCAAGTAGGCTGAGACAATGCCATCCAAAGGGTCAAGTGGGTTTTTTTTAAATGTTTGGAAGACTGCTGTCACCATATGGACTATCAGAAACTTTCTTAACATAATTCATTGATAGATTAGCAAATCATACACAAGACAGGTCACAAGTTAGGAATGTTTGCACTAAGTTATACACAGTGATTCTCCTAAATTATCACAGTATCTATTTTTGGTAAAGACTTTATGTAAAGTCAGCAAAATGGTAGGCTAAAAATTTCTAAAGATGCTCTCCTTTATTACAGTATTAAAAAGAGTCAAAACTTTGCCAGAATATCTTTTATATTTAGAACATTGGCAATTAACCAAAGCATCATTCTGGAGAGGCTTTATTGCATAAAAAAAAATGGCTGAATCTTGGTAAGAACATTGAGTTTGTTCTATTTCCATCCTTCTCTCTCCAGCTGCATAGTATCCAGAAATGAATAGCCACCAACTAACAGGGAATATCATCCAGCAGACTAGAGAAACAAAAAGTCACTGGAAACTTCTGAAAGCCTCATTTCCAAAGATTTTCCTTATTTTGACACATCAACTGAATCCCTGAAACAGTTAGTTGAAAGGCTGATTTTACTTTGTAAAACTCAGAGATCCTCAGTAAAATAAAATAAATCAAAACAAAATGACATACATGTTTCTGATATATGTTATATGTCTGATATATATTCTCTATACACACACATATACATATATACATATATACATATGTGTGTGTGTGTTTGGTTTGTAGCATCATTTTGTTGGTTACAACCTTCTATAACTCCAATTACAGAGGATCTGATACCCTCTTCTGATTTATGTGTGCACCAGGCACACACATAAATGTACATATGTATCTATGGACAAAACACATATGCACAATTTTTAAAACTTTCTTAATCTTTTCTCATACTAGTTATGTTACCAAAAAAAACCCTGTTTGTAGTGCCTCACATGTAAAACTAACGGAAATTTGTTTTCAGATGGTTTTTGACTGGTCAATAAACTTTCTGGAGACCAATGGCTGGGCAGGAAAACAGAGGAGGGACTTTTAAGATTCCAGGGAAGGGACCAAGAAAGAAGGAGTAGGGGATTCTTCTATGAGGAGGGCATAGGAGATAGACCTTGCTGGAAAGGTGCCAGAGGAAGAGACAACCAACAGGTAGGGGGAAAGCAGTCCCAGGAGGGCTGCCTAGCAAAGTCCAAGGTAGCAAAGATAAACTATAGACTTAGTAAGTATTAACTCAGGAATATTGGAGGGGAGTATGTGTTAGCCCCGTGGAGTTAAGGAGTGTCCCACCCATTGAACTGTTTAAGGTATTTACAATATAAGGCTGTATATGTGTGTCTTTCCTTCAGGAATACAAAACATTGAGGCAATTGTAAAAAGTGTGTGTGCACACCTGCCATGAAGTTTAGAGAGGATTAACTTAATAACATAACATAAGAAATTTAAACTGTTTTAGTGACCATAAAATCTGCATAAATAATATACCAATTTTTCTTACTATAAAAATTATCTGATAAAAATAGACATACAAATATGTAATATACAGCATATAATATGGGAACCATTTATAGATTATATATATAATAAAAAAAACAAAATTCTGAATTTTGCATTTATATATATGAGATGTAAATGCATGTGGTGGACACAGAGCATGAGTACAACATTTATCATATGCAGATACTAAAAAGTTAACACCTTTAGAATAGTAATTCTTAGTGACCAAAACAGAGGAGAGGATGTCTAGAGAGAGAGAGAAGAAGCTTGTTTAGTGCACATGGCATGTAAGTGTGGAATCATAAAGAAGTCTGTGTGTGTGTGTGTGTGTGTGTGTGTGTGTGTGTGTGTGTGTGTGTGTATGTCAGCTCCACACAGGAAAAGCATCAATAAATTCTTTCTGTGATGAAAGAGTAGCCAATTAGAAACAAAACAAATCACAAATCAAACTATATACTTCATAGTAAAAAAATGTAAACTTTTCCTCTGAAGACTACAGGTAAGACACAAATGCCTTCCCTAAACATCTGATATTTTATTGGACAGTAGAATCAAAGAAATTAGGCAAGAAAATAAGATAAAATGTTCCTAGATTAATAAGAAGAATTGATAAATCTCTTGTTATCTGAGGATGAGCCAAGGTATGGGAAGTATTTATGAATTCACTCACAAAATAAATTACTAGAATAAATAAGTTCAGTCATCATATAGAGTATGTGTATTAAGAAATCAAAATTCTTCTTTATGTTTATAATAAACTTCTGAAAGAAAATGAAGAAAATAATTCCCAAAATGACAAGTTTAGTAAAGTGTTACAAGACCAGAAATGCTAGTGAGTTTGAAACGGAAGTATGATGGCTGTACACAATGCAATTGCTCCTACAGTTTAGCCTGCATCCCACTTTCACTCCAAAACATGAGAAGGTAATCCTGTAATTCACTGGAAACTTCTATGAATAAGACAGTAAGCAAACAGATGCAGTGATTTGAGAAGAATCAGATGTAGTATGATCCACAATAATTCAAACTAATGAAGGACACTATCAAAAAAGTTTAAGGCAACCACAGAAGGGTTGGACAGTTTTGAAAATAATATATCGTATAAATGCATAATATTCAGAATATGCAGCAATAAAACACACTTACCAAATAGTGAGTTTGAAACGATCCTTCTGTTTTAAATTAGTTGACTATACGCTGAGCTATAAGGCCATGAAAATGTTCTCAGAGGTGTTTAAAAAAATTCAAATAGTAGCAATGGGCTTGTATTTTATATCCTCTGGGATGATATTGCTTCAAAGAAAAAGACAATGAAAATAGCAACAAGGATATTGGCAAATGAAGGCTTTCAGAATTTTTTGGTAGGATGTTAACTTTGTGCAGCTGTTTTTATAATGTTCTGGAAGGTCCATGGGAAATTGTAACTATCTCATAACCTAGTAAATCTTTTCATAGGAGTTCTATTACACCACCAAGAAGAAGGAAACATACATCCACACAAAAACTTGCATATTGATTTAGCAACATTAACAATGGCTGCAAGGTACAATGATCAAAATGACAATAACTTGATGAGAGAACACAAATGGACTATTCACAGGATGGAGTATTTTTCGAGAAGAAAGAAGATCTTTATTTTTTTGCCACTGTACTGATACATGTTATACTGCAGATGAATTTTGTGAAGATTTGAATAAGAGAAAGAAGGAAAATGAGAGAAATACAAAGACTGGATTATTCACTCATAAATAGAATTTTAAAAAGTTGATCTCAAAGAAACTAAGAGTAGTGAGGTAGTGACCATGATTTGGGAAGAATCCTAGGAAAAATTACGTATCGTTTGGTTAGACAGGAGAAATACCTTGTATGCCTATGTATATGAGAACATCAGTATCCAACTGAATAAAAAACAGTACTACTAGACAGTGTTTTCCCATTTATATGAAATATCCAGAATAGGAAAAGCTACAGTGATACAGTTCAAATTGGTTGTTACTGAGAACTGACAGGACTGGAGATGCATAATACTCATGAGCATGTAATCTTATGAACACACAAACACCCATTAACTCCATAAATGAGAGCAATATTACAAAGTCAAATAGTATTAGCCAGTTGTGGAATGTTTAACAAAAAAACCAAGGAAATGCTTTACATTTATTAGATAGCTGTTATGTAGAGAGACTTAAGTATATAAATTATATAGTTTATTTGTTATTTCTATATAATCTATTCTCTGACTCATACCTAAATTTTCCTGAGGCCCTTCCCAAATAGTGAACATCAGTTTCTCTTCTCTTCTACTCAGAACCATCATTTTCACAATCGCCCTACTTCTTGTATTTGTACATTCTTTTAAGCTGAGAAACAAAGACAAGACTATAATAGAGCCATGATACAACTGTGTGAACATGGCCACTAAAAAATTAACTTTTCTTATCCTGAGTAGCAGGCACTAGCAATGACCATTCAAATGGAACCAAATTGACCTGTTGTATCTAATATAACTTCTCCATCTTCTCTGTTTCCAAAGACTCCATGACTACATCTTGTCTACTAAAGGAGCAACAGCTCATATACTGTAGGCTAGCACCAGTCTTACATATACACTGAAACTCCAGAATTTTATCCATTCCTTTACTGCCAAGGCTGTGGGCACAGATCCCTTTGGTGATACCTAGAAGGGAGGACAATAATATTTCAAACCAGGCAAAGAGTACATTCAACCCTGTGTGCTCAGAAGTTCCACCGACTTAGATTCAAACAGTCATGTATTAAACACGTAAAATGATGCATATTTGTACTGACTAAGAAGAGTCTTGTTTTTCTCATCATTATCCCTTCAACAATAGCACACATGCACTTATATAGCAGCTAGTATTATATCTGGTATGACTCGTGATCATTTAAAGTATGCAGAAGGGCATTGGGAAGTTGTACACAAACAGTGTAGCATCTACATGCTGAGGATTGGATAGCTACAGATCTTTCTTGTCTATACTAGAGCCTGCAGTCAATGCTTTAGGGATACCAAGGGTTAACTACAGGAAATACACCTCTTCTTAAAAAGTCTGCAAGTTTCTGACCTTAGAGACTTCCTGTTTTACCTGCTGCTCTGCAGTTTATCCTCCTTGATTGAGTAGGGAACCATCTTACCTCCTTAAATTGTTTATGGAAAATCCACATTTCCACTTTTATTGCACAGGAGTTACAACTCCTAGCACTTAGTGTCCTTCTTATAATATGATTCTGAATTAATTGGATGAAAATACAACTGAGATTTTGTGTCACAAACAATCCTACTGATAGCCTATTACAATTTACACTTTACAAACTATATCAACACAAATGTTTCTTATTCTTACAAAGCATCCATGCTTCAGAAGACAGAACTGACCCTTCATATATGTGTAACCATTTTGATGTTATGCCATCTTTTGGGTTTATCATTCTTCACTTCTCATCCATAAATAGTAAAAAGCCAGTAAGCACATTAAGAACTGGATTAAGAAGTAGGATCACACCTCCTTTGATGATCCTAGGACATGCATACTGACTCAGTGGGAGCATATACAACACCAAGAGAAGGCCAAAAGAAGCTAAGTGGTTATCGGCAGGCTAAAACCTTTCTCATAAACAGTGAAAAAAAGGACATTTATCTGGCATCTAAGCCACTACTATTACAGAGAAGGGCTATGGTGTGACTTCTCATATGTATGAAGACATCTGTGAATGTAATTGTGAACAATTTCTAATTAGACTCAGCAAATATATCCCACATGCAAGCTGAAGATGTGGCCCCACAACATCTGACTCAATCCAGTGGGAGTAAGTGTCCTGTGTGGCGAATGTTGAGTGGGTAGACCAGAGATGAAAGATAAAGAAGATGACAAATAAAGAAAATAAAAATCAGTAACTAGAACCAGAAGATCTTGCATAAGTTGATGACCTGTGTCAAGCAAGTTTACTAAGAAATTAAGAACTTTTAAAAAACTATTATCTGGGGGAGGGTTACAAAAATCAGTAGAGAGCTAACAATGCTCCTTTTGACAAAAGGAGCATTGGATACTCCAGATGGTGCTGCCTTGGAACTTACAATCATATTCTAGAGAGAAGAACCCAGTACCCAGAAACCAGAATCTTGACTCTTCCAAGGCCCTGCTTCCTGCCATAGACTAGTCTTGCCAAGTTTATTCTTGGACAAGGACACAGAACTTTGTCCTTCCATAGGGCCTGTGAGAAAGTCTTGGATCTCCTTGGCTCCCCACAAACATGTCAAAGTCAAGGACTGACACAGTAACTATGGAGTAGAAATCAGTGAGGTTTGCTGTGATGATGCCAAGCCAAATTGGGACTGCCTTAACACTCAATATATAGTTAAGATGTTGAATGATAAGTCTGTTAAGAATATCTGATTACCACATCCCCATTTCATGAAACTGCAGCAACTAAATGCTGAGAAGAAATTTTAAGTTATAGCCAGAATCATTATTGAAATGCTATTTGAAATACTCAGGAAAGTCAAGTTCCAAAAGTCCCAAACAACAAATTTAGAATATTTTACTACCATGGAATGTCAGGCTATCTAAAGCTTTCATGTTCTGAGGGGAAACGTTTCTTGGGAGCTAATTGTTACACGATTTCACTCTGGAAGAATGATACTTTGCTCACAAGTAATTCAAAAGTCATAAACCTCAGACAAAATTGGGGGCATATCTCTTCTGTGACTTTAATGGCAGCACTGACTCAACCTTACAGCCAACAATTATTATTAATGAATTTTACATTTTATTAGATTCATATTTTCTTACATAATTTTTGTACAAAAATAGTATTTCATTGGCTGCATGCAGAACTTTCTGTATAACTTCTTCTCTACCATATGTAGGACCCTATGTTTAATTTATAGCAGTGGAGAAAAGGAAGAGAGAGCGGAAGCAGAGAGAGAGAGAGACTATATGAACTCTGCATTTATGCTTTGGGCAAACATTTTAAATATCATCACAGAATTCAACTTTTTAGAGAAACTTGCCACACCTCTCCAATATTTGCTCCTTTTTTCCTGCCATGAAAGAAAGAGTTTTTCTCTGTTTGAGTTCAAGAAAAAAAATGCATTATGAGGACAAAAAAATAAGCTATCAAAAAAAGCCTCAAGTATCATTATGAGACTACTGATTTGGCTAATTGGACACATGAAATTACCATCCTAGAGAATAGGCAAACTGGAAAGAAAACAGCTTTGTGGAGAAGTTCGTGAGTTTGTCAGGGGTATAGGCAGTTGAAAAAGTGACTCAGACAGCAAGCGGTTGGGAACAGAGGTTTGCTGCTTTCAGATAAAGATATACAAAGTAAGATGTTCCAACTTGATGCTTTCTTTCTGTTTATTTATATTTGTCATTGTTCTTATACTTCAAAATGCATCCTCTGAAAGCAGAGAAGTGGATTTTCCCCACATATAGGTTCCTGCTGAGCCTCTGAGCTCCACAAGCTCCCCATGAAAAGTTTCTCCCCTTATAAATTGAATATGAATTGATACTATGGGAAGCTGATAGGCTACAAAGGGACAAAGTTTACCTTGAATTCATGGGGGAGCTAGTCCCAGGAGGCAGACTACCTCCCAGCTGGAAATTATATAACATACCATTTGTCCACAGGTTTTATCTTCATGTTGAATTCACTGAAAGATGTCTGAAGCATAAATGAATTTATACCACACATACTTAGAGCCATGTTGAAAGTAAGAATAAAACTGAAAATTTTCCTTGGATAAAAAAATCAAATTTTATTTTGTGGGTTTTTTTGTTTGTTTGTTTGTTTACTGGGGCATGTTTTCATTATGTCACTCCAAGTAGCCTTGAACTCACCAGTTTTCTGCCTCAGCCTCCCAAGGACTGGGATCAGAGTTGTGGGCAACATCACCTAGAATTGTTTTTAACGGTTTAGTATATTATCCTTATAAAAATTATGACAGCCTTAAAACTTGAGTTGTGCTTGCTACTAGAATAGTTTTCAGAACTGAAGTTATAACTTAAATTAATCTTATTTACAAGCACTATTTTGACTGAAAGTTGAGCTGCTTTGTAATAGTCAATATATTCAGTGTTTTTCTAAAACACATCTATTTCAATCACCTCCATTGCTCTTTACCCTTTTCTATATTCATGTCTGCTTAAAATCCATGTTGAAATCAAGCCAATCTATTTCTGATGGACAGGTGCTGCCAACTCAGCCCTCTGTCACTGTCATGGTATTTGTACCAACTGTTTCCTTAGGCAAGTGATTTATAGGCTCAGATTATGGCTGTTTGCAAACCTAGAAACTTTAGTAGCAGGACTCATTGCACTAAATCAAGGCACAGAGGTGCAAGTTATTTGCCTGACTGAACAGGGAGTTTAATAAAAGCTACCTAATCATGATGCCAAAAGATAAAGATAGATGGTGCCCTACAAGTCAAATAATATGCTTCTGTTTGTCTTAAATATAGATGCATGTCTGGGAAAGACAGAGAGATCTTTTGTAAATAATTACAAATAAAGGAGTAAGTTTGGATCTTAGTTCTATGTCATTTTAAAGCCTAGGTTACAAGCAAACAGTTTGCATGTGTGAACTTAGCAATCTTAATTTTTTTATGATGTTCCTTTTTTGTTATTTTTTATTAGACATTTTCTTTATTTACAGATCATATTATCCAGTTTCCCCTCCAAAAAAAAAAAAAAAACGACAACAACAACAACAACAAACAATAAGAACAGACCCCTTTTCTCTTCCCCCTACCCCTGCTCACCACCCCACCCTCTCCCACTTACTGGCCCTGGCATTCCCCTACACTGGGACATAGAACCTTCACAGGGCCAAGGGCCTCTCCTCCCATTGATGACTGACTTGGCCATCTTCAGCTATACATACGCTGTTGGAGCCATTAGACCCACCATGTATAGTCCTTGGTTGGTGGTTTAGTCCCTGGGAGCTCTGAGGGTACTAGTTAGCTCATACTGTAGTTCGTCCTAAGTGGGCTGCAAACACTTCAGCTCATTGGGTCCTTTCTTTAGCTCCTTCACTGGGGACACATTACCATAATGTATGTGGATGACACACACTCATTAGCCTGTGGTGGGAGACAAAATCTCAACAGAGAATGGTTCCAGGAAAGTAAGTGTTAGCTAATTGACAAATGTGTTGTAAGTAAGGAAGAAATAGAGTTAATAAAACTTTTATAGCCAAGCCCCTTACTCACTGTTTTGAAGATGTGCCACTTTATGAAGACATGTCAACTTAAATGAAACCCTGCTGCCTCTGTAGAGACTGAAGATGAAAAAGACAGCCAAGTGGCATCTTCTTAAAGGCAATCCAGTTCTGTGGGCATTCTCTGTATCCATGGGCCATTTTCAAGTAATTCAGGGCTGTATAATGGGAAGTTCTTACTCTTGTTGGTTCCTATATGAGGGCTTTATGGTTTGTAAGGGTGGGATTTGTGTCTCTAACTTGTCTGTGCCACAGTTCACTGTCAGGCGTATGGCCCTTTTAGTGAATGAACAGTTGCCAAGTTCCACAGCATTCATAAACATCTGCAGAGAACACATTTAGTTGTCAGGTTATATCCTGACATGGTTAGAGGACATTCAGACCATGCAGGACATGATCAATAATATAGTTGTTTTAATAGGTTTGTTATAATTTTTCTTGACAGGAGCATGTTCTTTCCTTGGTCACTAATATGATTCTTTATAAAATATATGGCTGATCTGTCCTTACGTTACTTTACAAGGGTGGGAGATCCTGATTTGCGATTTAATACCCTTATAGTCTAAGAATATATATATATATATTCATTCCTCCCTTCCATACAAGGCAATACTCTATCTCTCTAGAATTTCATTTCTTTTGGGTTTTTGAATCTGTTACACTTTTCTTCAGTATGTCTTGTCTCCAATTAAAGAAAAATTCCCGTAGTGTTTATCTTGTGATATCCCAGGATGCAGCAGTAATTGGAATTCTGCAGGAGCCAAGTAGAGAGTCTGTACTTGGATAATGTTCTAAGAGCTTTTCCTCATCTTTAGTCTGTTGCCGACCAATTCTTCACATCAATGGATGCTTGCTTCACCTTAACTTTATTTTCTTGTATGTCCATACATACTTTTGCTGTTAGGGTTGTCTCTTAATCTGCTAGGGTTGTTTCTTAATCATTTCTCTTTTTAATATTCGCATTGCCCCATGCAAACTGCTTTAAAAAAAATTTTAGAAAACATCATCTGCCAAGTGTCAGCCTCCTGGTTTTCAAAGTTTTAAATGCCATCTTAGGCAAGACCCATGTTGCGTAGCCCGGAACACTCTGGATTCTACCTCTTAATCCTTGTTTTAATCAACTGTTTTGTCTGTTAGATTTATTATTGTATATTGGATTCATTTACCTTTTAAGGAACAAGTAGGGAATAAATAACAAAATACTTAAAGCATCAAATACTTGAAGCAAAAATGTTCATCTGAACTCAAAAATAACTGTCTCAAAATCTACCAATCAGCTTGTCTATATAGATAGCTCGTTCAGTTGGAGAAAGAGAAGGTGAGGAAAGGAACTTTGATGCTACAGCTTCATTACCCTTACTGAGTTCAGAGGACGGTTATACATTTGAATACAACAATCAGGTCTTTCTTCACAGACTTTAGATGGAGAGGATGCAGTTTTTTAAATGACAAATCCCCATGTCAAATATACAGTGAGCAGCTGTGGAATTTATTATACATACTCAAGTGTCTGGATCATGTATTCTTAGCACTCAGCATTCTTACTTGGGAATAATTGAGAGAAGACTCCATTTTACCTGAATTTTAAAACTTACATATCATAAACACATTTCAGTAAGCATCATTTTCCTAACTTCAAATAATTTTAGTAACACAAATTACTGGTGAATTGCTGCCAAACTGATTTCCTAACAGAATTTATTTCATAATTATATTAGTCCTTGTTTGTAAATGTTTCTCTAGGAGAATGTCTCCTTCAAACAACCAGTAGCTCAGACAGCGAATAGATAGGTTGAAGTATAAGCATGCCCATTTGTGATGAGCTTGACAAGGACAGTGCCATAACAGGGAAGCAAGGGGTGCTCAAGGGAGAGTGCTCTAGAGACCCAGCCTACTTTCCTACTCTGCTTACCTTATCATGCGCAGACCTTGACAGTGGATCCTTCACTTCTATGGCAAATCAGTTCTGGGTGTAATATGCCAGGCAAAGTTTCATGACAGTGGTCACTAGAAATGCTTAAGGGTCAAAAGTTCGCATATCATATATGAGAGGAACTTTGGAAACAGCGTTGGGAAATGGAGAAAAGTGAGTCAGGGGGAAGGGACAATGAATTTTTGTTGTTCCAAGCTAGGAATCTAACCAGGAACTTAGGTATATCAAGGACAAGCTCTAGCACTGAACTACGTTCCCAGTTTTGAAAGAATTTGAATAGTTCAAAGAACCTAATCATAAATAAAGAAAATAATGATGGGAAATATTTTTCCTTTAGAGAAAATTACATGTTTTATCATCTGCAATATCTAAATACCAAGAGTTGGGAGGTTGCAGAGTCTTTGCAGAGATGCTGTATGCGCATATATGTAGGTCATAGGCATGGTTTTAGAAAGAAGCTGTGTCTATCCAGACTGATTGATGGATCAGAACTGCAGTGCTATGGAAAGATTGGAATATTATGGGTCCAGAGACAAATCCTCCTTAATTTTGGCCACTTTCAGGCCGCACAGAATAGCCACTCTTGTATCTCTGTTAGAATGAGCACTCTGTAACTAGTAGATAAAAACCTTTGAAATCTCTTAGTAGCTTCCTCCATCCTGATGTAACCACTTCTCTGATATACCTATCAATATTTTTTTTAAACTTGCCTTGATTTATGATTTTTTTTCTTCCATAAAACTATATAACTTCATGAAGCTATTTCCCTGTGGGTGCATGGAATTTGGTGTAACTGAAATTTATACTCCTGAGCCATGGATGCTGAGAAAGGTTTCACAAGAAACTATCTTTTTTTCACTTTAGGATGAGAGCTATGGTTTGTGCATCTACAATATGTGCATGATTTGTGTGTGTACTGATGCCCGTGATCAACTCTGATTGTGTTTCTCTATCTGTACACCAAATTTTGTGTTGTCTTGTCCTGTCTCTCTCTCTCCCTTTCTCCCTTTCTGTCTCTATTTATTTATCTTTCTTCCTTTTCTCTCTCTCTCTTTCTTTCTTTTTCTTTGTTTCTTTGATTCTTTCCTTCCTTCCTTCAATCCTTCTCATTCTCTCTCTCTCTCTCTCTCTCTCTCTCTCTCTCTCTCTCTCTCTCTCTCTCTCTCTCTCTCTCTCCAAGAGAGTACCATTATTTACAAGACTGACTGGATAGCTAAGCTAATCCTCAGGATCTGCATAGTCTTCCTCCCTGATGCTGGGGTTACAGATGTGTGCCACCATGCCTGGTTTTTATGTGAGTTCTTGGGATCCAGACTTGGGCCCTTGCACTTGTACAGCAAGCACTTTACCCACTGAGCTCCTCAGTTACCATCTTCTGTCTTACCATTCATCATCTGTGTTATGGAATATGGATCGTTAGGAAGTGTGAATGATGTATGCCATTGCTCATTTTAAGTTAAATTGAACTAGCTTAAGGACATGTCTTAACTCTACACTGGAGTTCTGATAATTGCTTTAGACCATTATCTTCTGGTAGCAAGGGAATGTGAAATATGATTAAAGACCACACATCACTGGTAGTGGTTGTATATGGATTGCAACGACCTAAAATTGTAGGAGAGAAATTGAAAGCCATCACCCAGATCTGCTAATTAGGCATGCATTATGGGGGGGGGGGGCGGTGGTATTCAGTGAGGTGCTGGGATGAAAATACTCTAAATTACCATAAGGATTACAACTGGGAAAGAAGCTCCATTACCCTCTCTCCTCTCTTTTTCATACATTTCTTTCAGTTTGGGCTTCTGGATGAGCCAGGTATTTATCACTACTTCAAGTTTTTCCCTGCAATCCACTTCACTGTATTACCAATTTCTCCTTATACCTCCTTTCTTCTACCCTTTCCAGATCTGTACTATATAGATCAACTTGTTCTCTTTTTGTTTGCTTACTTTCACCTAATTGTTACTTATTGTAGGGCGCCAGGCTGTTGGGAAATAAAGGGGTGGGACTACCCAAGTACTGCCAGAGCT
>JADRCD010217649.1:2652-12876 GCA_019843815.1 Montemys delectorum | reverse complement strand
ATTTACAACTTTCAATTCAGATTAAAAATGTTTTAGAGTAGAGTAGTTTTACTCTCCACAGAATTATAGTTCCTAAGTTGTCTTAAGTAAGTTCACTTCCTTAAATCACATTCAAAACTGGGGAAAACACTCGAGGAGCAAAATATGATACATTTGGATTTTATTCCTGAAATGTCTTATGCAACTGTTCCAAGTGACAGATTAATTCTGGAGCAGGCTTGTTTTTAAGCTTTAAAAATTTCCTAGGTCTAAGGTAAGCCAAGTCCTTGCACTGTTTCTACTGAGAGGTTCCAGGTTGTTTGAAACTGAAATCCCTGATCTTTGATTTTTGTCTTTTTCCCACTTGTAAATCAAATGACACAAAATTCTCAACAGTGAATAGCTAATTTGATTAAAACGTGTAACTTATAAACTCATGTAATTATTCCTAAGCATTACTCTAATGAGCAACTTAAACTATTTACGCTCCTGGCCATCTGTTAAGGGCTTCTAATTAGTTCAAAGTAGTAATTCAGACCAACGTAATTTTAAGAATAAGTACCTACGTTAAAATATACGCATAATGAAAAAAGTTCATATACTGGTAAAAAGAACTACACGTCTAGTCTAGTTGTCTAAAATGTACTTATAATTGGCACAGCCGTGTTTTCATCCTGAAGAATGAACCTGACCATTCAGAAGGGCGAGAAAGGCTACCACGTAAGTGGCTGGAACAAGAAAATAACAGGGAAAAAACACTCTTCAGGGCTAGCATGGTGCGGCTGATTTCCTAACGGGGGGGATGCACTGTAACACCTAGAAGCGATAGGCTGACAAAGGGGGCGCAGAAGCCAGATTGGGGACTGGGCTGGCGGGAGGCAGAGGGCGTGCAGCCCGCGCTGGGCGACTTCGGGCGTGGGCTGGCTGCCACTGGCGGCGAAGCCGCGGGAGCCCGGCCGCCAGCGGAGTGACATCTGGCGTGCGGAGCCGGCAGGGGGCAGAGCAAGCAGGGTGTCACGTGGAGCGGGCGCTACGGGAGCCGGGAGGGTAGTGTGAGAACTAGAGGGGGGTCTTCCCCAACGCCTCAAAGACTGTTGTTACTCACTGGAGTCGCGGACTCTTCTTGCCCTGAGCAGGAGACGGGGGCTTCGCGGCCGCGGGCTGATGCCCGGGGCCGTCGGGAGGCCTGGTGCTGGGGCTGCTCCTCCGCCGGCGGGGATACTCGGCCTTTCTCCGGCGGGACACAGCGGCGGCGGCGGCAGCGGCGGCCGCAGCGGTCCGGCCGCGGTCCCGACCTCCCCTCAGCACGCGGCTGCTCGCGGTCTCTGCAGGCGCCGCCGCCGCCGCGGCCGCCGCTCCGGGCCGGAGCTCCTCCGAAGCCGCGTCGGCCGCCGCTGCCGGGCCCCCTTCCTGGTCCTGCTGCTCCGGGGATCGCGGCTCCTCCGTCTCCCCCGGCATCGGGGCTCGTCCGTCCCCCACCCCTGCGTCCCAGGCGGTGGAGGCGGCGGCGCCCGCGGCGCGGCTCCCCCCGCCCCCCTCGGCTCCCGGAGCGTCCGGCTCCCTCACTCCGGAGCGCCTCTCTTCCCCCCCCCCGCCCCTCCGCCCGTTCCGAGGGCGCCCCCCCCACCAGCCCCCTGCCACTCAAGCCAGCGACCGCCGGCGGCGCGCACGCGCGCGCCCGGACAGGCACGCAGCGGACCAATCGGGGAGGAGGATCGGCCCCCCTGGCCCAGCCCCTCGCTGTCTCACACGCAGCAGCGCACTCAGGGCCCGCCCCCGCCCCTCCCGTCAACCAATCAGGAACCGGCTCTGAGGGAGAGCGCGAGGTTTCCTTCCCCGCGCGCCCGTTCTCACCGTTAAACGGCTGCGTCTCGCGACAATCCCAAAGTGACCTTTTTTTTTTTTTTTTTTGCCCCCCCTCCCCGTAGGAGTTCAGCTCAAGCTAGGGGCGGTGGGAGGGGCAGGGCTGGCGAGGGCGATGGCGAGGACAAAACGCACCTTTCCCGGCCTCGCGCGCACCCCCCTGCCGGCTGCGCGCGCACCTGCCTCCCGGCGGCGCCGCTGTTCCCTCAAGGGTTCTTACTAGCCTAAGAAGTAGCCTGGACGTTATCCCGCCTCCACCCGGACCCCCACCTTCCTGCTCTGGCCTTTCTGTCCCCAGCGCCGCCAGCTCTCGAGGGGAGAAGTGGTAAATTATTTGAGTTGCAGCTTCTCCTTTAAGAAAAAAAAAGGCCCGGTCCGTTGCCGGATGAAAGTCCCTGAAAAAATGGCGGCGGTAGGATAGAGGCGGGGCTGAGGGGACTGCGCGGGATAGTCGTGAGGCGCACGCGCAGGGCCAACTTCGCCAAGGGCATTCTGGGAGATGAAGTCCTATTGAGCCTGTGCTTCCAGGGAACTCTTGGGAAACTAGAAGCAGAGGGAAGGCTGGGAGCTTTTCTATCCGCTGTCTGAGATTACGTCCCAGCGAGGCACTGCTTCCGGGTTAGGCCGCGACGCCTGCGTACTGCTGGCACAAATATTTAGCCAACTACTGGTTGGGGGTGCCCGGGAGAGAATCCCACTGTTTATCTTTTTGTGTAAGTGCTCCGAAGTGCCCTCGTCATAGTCTCTACTTACTTCGGTCTGGTCATTTGACGCCTCCTCCGCCACTTGTTAGCTACGTTCGTTTTCATTCCTCCATCTTGTCTTGAGCCTCTCACTTGTGAAGTCCAGGAGGTCAGGGACTCATTCTGCGCCTTTTCAAGTCAATTTTAATAAAACATGTAGGACGAAGTGTAAAGTTGTTTTCTAGTAGGAATGGGACGCCACGGAGTTGGCGTTGGCTGTGGTCCTTGAGCTGGAGCTGGAGAGACGGTTAGCGTGACTCACTGTGATTTTTGTGGAGAAGTTAGCTGTCGCTCACGTTCACCGCCCCGAGGCTGAATGCCTTTGCGGTTTGTAGATGTTTCTGCGGCACAGGAAGCACAGTCATAATAGCAGCTCTGACTAGCGTTTGCAGCTAAGTACCTTCCTGATGAGTGAAGGGGGCTTTCCAGTTGTTCAAACCGCAACTGGTGGTAATGCAGCCTCTTTCCCTCTTACACGTTTGTAGGCATTTCTTTTCCTTTTAAACATTGTTTGCATTCTTTGGTTTGCCTTTTACACATTGCAATAAAGAAACAACTTTCAAGGAGACTCCTTACTCTTCGAAGATGGAAACTTCTTAAGTGAAAATCTACACACGAGGATGGAAAGTTACAAAGTCTGGAAATCTAATTCTGAATTAT
This sequence comes from Montemys delectorum, assembly GCA_019843815.1. Classification (NCBI taxonomy): domain Eukaryota; kingdom Metazoa; phylum Chordata; class Mammalia; order Rodentia; family Muridae; genus Montemys; species Montemys delectorum. The sequence goes on along the minus strand of JADRCD010217649.1, from coordinate 9,631 downwards.
ATTTTAGACAGTCAATGAAGTTCATTTTTCTTTTTCTTTTTTTCCTCCCAGCATCTGGCTCATTTGCCACACAGATAAGGCAAATGTTTTACAGTCTGTACTGAGTTTTGCGCTTTCAAAGGATTAGTGTCCTTTTCAGTTGTAAAAACCTACAGTGTCAGTAGGATTGATTTTTTTTTTTTTTTTTCCAGCTGTATTTGCAATGAGCACGTTTGGAACAGCACTGACATCCAATGGCTGCTTAAAGTAATACAAAAAGTGAGCCTCTTAAAAAATGACTTGTTTCTTTTAAACGATGATCATTACAAAACTATCCCTTTATTCTATTCTTTTAGCCAGTTATTACTCCTTGTGCCTATTTGTCTCTTGGTAAACACTGGGACAAAACCCTCTTCTCAGACACATAATTATAGCTCTTTATATACTGTCTTTTTCTAGGACGGCCTGTTATAAATGCGTTTTTTTTTCCTTTTGAGATGAACAAAGGCACAATAAGATAAAAAAAATCGACCTCTCTCACCTTTTTAGAGAAATTGTTATGAGGCAATGTGAACTGAGCAGGAACTGTAATTCAGATTCTGGAAGCTTATCTTCTCAATTGATTCTTCCTTATTCCGTAGATGTTTGCGTTTTTTGGATAACTGTATAAACCAAGACCAGAAAATTCAAAAGTGAACCTACTTCTATTCAACTTTAAAGAATTTCTGTGAGTACAGGGTCCCCAGTGAAGGAGTTAGAGAAAGGACCAAAGGAGCTGAAGGGTTTACAGCCCCTTAGGAGGAACAACAATATGAACTAACTAGTACCCTCAGAGCTCCCAGGGACTCAACCACCAACCAAGGAGTACACATGATGGGACTGATTGCTCTGGCAGCTTGTGTATAGTAGAGGATTGCAAAGTCGATCATCAATGGGAGGAGAGGCCCTTGGCCCTGTGAAGGTTCTGTGCCCCAGTGTAGGGGAATGCCAGGGCCAGGAATTGGGAGAGGGTGGTTTGGTGAGCATGGGGAGGGGAGAGGCAACAGGGGTTTGTTCTTGTTTTTTTTTTTTTTTTTTTTTTTTTGAGGGGAAACTGGGAAAGGAGAAATAATATGACATGTAAATAAAGAAAATATCTAATAAAAGAATTCCTAATCTAGCCCAGTGAGATTGCTTAGCAGATAAAGGCACTTTGCTGAAAAGTCTGATGGATGTCATCTGTGGGACCCAGGTAGTAGAAGCAGAGCGCTGATTTCCTACTCTTACAACTCCTGAATGCCTGCGCTCGAGTGTGTGTGCATGCGCGCACACACACACACACACACACACACACACACACAATTTTTAAAAGATTTGTTTTTAAAAATCACAGTTTGTCTGGGAAATGAGGTCAGCTGTACTAAGTATGGATAGTGAAATGAAGTTGGTGCTGTTTAATCAGAAATTTTAAGAAAGGAGCCCGTGCTTCCATGGTTCTCTAGTTTTACAGAAAAAGGAGCTGGAGGAAGAGAAGAAGGGAAAAGGAAGGAGACAGAAAAAAATAGCCAGCAGTGGGAACTTAAACTTGGAAAACTCCACAAGTATAAGCCTAAAATTTCTGTGTTCAAGATAAGCCGTTGAATATTGGTAGGTGTTTAATTTTTTTTTTTAAATTAACTTTCAGTCTTTATAGCCACCCTAGCCAAGTAGCATCAAAACCTCAATCTTGCACAACTTGCCTTTTTCTGTCAGCACTAATAAAAAAAAACACACACAAACACACACACACACACACACACACACACAAACCCAACTGAGCTACTAGAAAAGAAAAAAAAGTATTCAGCAAATCAAAAGTGAGGAAGTGCTAAGCAAATACAGGAACCAAAAGGGGTCACAGAGGCTGCTTTGCACTGTCTCCTTCAGTTCCTTTGTGGTCCTCTTCACCGCATGCCAACAAAGCTCTTCACAATCTTCCAGACTAGAGCATCGTAGGTGTGGGACAATGGAAGAGCTGGGTGAGTGAAGGGCTTTTGGAGAAGGTGCTCTAAGGAAGCGTGGGCCTCGCTGCTACCCATCCCCATCTGTATTGATGAAGTGTGGTCTAGTCAAACTGAGGATAGAACTGAAAGATTTTTGTTTTCACTTCTGTCCTCAGTTCAAAAAAGAGTGAGGCAGGAGGAACTATGATTGTTGTGGGAGCTATGGGGTCGCTGTTGCCCAGGCACGGTAGGCAGAGAGTTGAGAGCTAACTATAGACGAGATACCCAAAGAAACAGAAGGAATTATAATTGAAACTGCCTTTCCCCTGGGCAGCTACTGGAGGTCATAGGACAGCTTTACAGCTTGGTGATTATGGAGATATGATACTGAATGAAGAAGAAAAGGATGGGAAAGGAAGAAGACACAAAATGAAGGAAGGGAAGACAGGAAAGGAAACCAGGAGAAAGGGAGTATAGTGCAAGGATAATGGAATGACCTTGCAGAGTAAAGGGTCTGAAGAGATTACAAAAAGGGCCAGAGTGGTTTCATTTCTCTGTAGTTTACTATTAGACTACAGGTAGACAGACCATCACTGTAGCGGTTCTTGTTGCTTTTTATTTAGAGAAATGTTGAAGGGGCAGATTACTCGGCAAGACAAACAGCCCTTCCTTCTACTCTGAGGTAATGAAAACAGCAGTGATAGGTCACTGGGCTACCATGCCCAGAGAGACCACAGAGAGACCGAAGGTTCCAAAGCCTGGACTGGTCAAGTTTGCCTCCTTGGGACTCATTTCATATACCTTGGTAACTTTTTATCATCTACATACCCATCTGTTTGTTTGTCTAGCCATCATTCCACCATCCATCTATCTATCTATGTATCACCTATTTATTTTTAGTATCCTTAACACCAAGTTACTAACATTTGCATTTACCCAATGTTTTAAGCTGTATTAATTCCATATTGTGTTTGTAGCTATGCAAAAATTTCCAACAATAACAAAATGCATAGCTTGTACATTGCCATTAAAAATAATTATTGGGAAAAATAATTATTTGGATTCTATTTTAAGAGCCGGAGAAACAGAAGAACAAAGAAGGGGATAGAAATTAATGAAGGGAAAAAAAAGTGTTTTTAATAAATGCCAAACTGTTTTGTCAGTAAAATATAGTTTGATATTGTGGTTAATGCTATATTTTGGACTTTGATGTAGAATCCAGATTCTTTCCTATATAATATTGACTACTTATTCTTTGAGAATTTGATGAATGCATATCCTGTATGGGTATTGAGGAAGTAAATTTGCATTTCTCCATGGAGTTTTACCCATTTTTTTTCAGATAAGATCTTATTTTGCTTTATTTTATAGGTAGTACACATCAAATTCTCAAAGAATAAATAACCAATATTATATAGAAAGGAATTAGATTGTACATCAAGGTCCAAATTACAGCATTAATCACAATATCAAGATACATTTTACATTTAATTCAAAATTATTTCAAAAAGCTAAAGGGCAATTAATATTGGGAAAACTTAAAATATAAGTCTAGTATTTACAGCAATTTTCTGAAATAAGTATTTTTTTCTTTAAATACAGAAAACCCAAAATATCTTGTTCACTCTTAGGAGCACCTGACACTAAGTACAATTAGATGATAATGTTACAGGTGGTTCTCCTATGTTAGAAGTGTATTTGTTCTGGTGGCCAGTGCAGTAATACAGTTTTTTTTTTTAAACTTATATACTTTAAGATTTTCTGAGTAGGATAGTTGTTAAGGAAATCTTTTCCAGAAATGTAGAAAGTATGCAACTTTGGAAGCTAACTGTAGATAATCCAATTTGCCACAGGTGATTACACTGCTGATAGCCACCCCTCAGTGGTCTCCTCAGATTGTCACAATTTGCATGGAGTGTGGTGTTGCCTTCAATCCTGATGCTCTAGAGGTAGAAGCAGAAGAATCAAAAAATAAAGCTTATTTTTGGCTGTATAGAAAATTTGAGGCCAGCCTAAGCTACATACAATCCTATCTTTAAAAAGTCAGACATGGAAGGCAGAAGCAGATCTCTATGAATTTGAGGTCAGTCTAGTTTATGTAGCAAGTTCTAGCCCAGCAAGGGCTATGTACCAAGGCCCTGTCTCAAAAACCAAAATGAAACAAAAGGCAGGTAGTATCTGCCAGGCACAATAATTTGCATCCACGATCTTATCACTTGTCAGCCTGGGCTACCTCATTAGTCAGCTTGGGCTAGAGGGAGACCCTGCCTTAACAAACAGCAGCAGGATCAAAATCCAAACCCAAGGCTTGGGGTGGATTTCTCTTTCTACTTGTGTAGAAATTTTATCAAGGACAGGTTGGCTCAAGTGGGCAAATATTTGCTTTCTGAAGTACTACCTTGGTTGTTAGTAGCATACATTCATCTAGAAGGTTTTACCTAAATCTTTGCAATTTAGGGATGAGATGACTCTAACTCATGGAGACCCCCAGAGACTTCCCTGTATTTTTTTTAGGGGGAGGTGGTTTCAAGACAGGGTTTCTATGTGTAGCCCTGACTGTCCTGGAACTCACTCTGTAGACCAGGCTGGCCTCGAACTCAGAAATCCACCTGCCTCTGCCTCCCTAGTGCTGGGATTAAAGGCATTTGCCACCACTGCCCAGCCTCCCTGTATTCTTGACAAGTGAAGCTCAAAGGACTAGGGAGACAAACTGCAGTTTTAGTCTAGTTTCACTCACTGCCAGTAATCTTTTATTTGTCACACCAAAATTAGTCATCTAATTTAAATTTTAGAGTCTACACGAAGCCAAAAGAGTAGCTTTGGGAACTAGTGAAATATGCATTCATTGGAAACAGGAAGTGAAAGTCCTGGTAACTCGTGAGCAGCTAGGAGGATTATAATAGATTTGGTGAGCTGATGCTTCTGAGGATAACTTCACACCCTCTGCTGAATGATACTCCTGTTCCATCACATCTAATATAAATGACTTCTCTTGGTCTAGGAAGGCCTCTGATTTCTGATTTGGAGTGAAGTTTAGAAAACAGAAAAGTAAATGTAAAATGTAAAGAAAATGTAAAGTGTTGGAATTCTGAAATTCAGAGTTCAGGCTGGCTAATAAGATTCTGAGATTAAAACATTTGCTTTGTTGTCTTGTTTTATTTACTCTAAAAAAAAAAACCCCAAGATCTTTTATTGTGGAGAATTAAAATATATACAGAATTGGAGAAAACGTTTAATGATTTTTATTTCACCTTTTGTATCAGCTTCAATGATCATCAGGTCTCGACAGTCTTATTTCATATGCTTATGTTTTTTCATTGATCTATTGTTTTTAAGAAATTTCAATTATTATATTTCTTATCTGTATGTAATTCAGCCTTAATCTATTACAAACAACCATACTCACACAGTATCTGACCCACACTAGCTAATAGCCTTAATGGTGGCTCCTCAATATCATGAAATAACATTATCACACCTAAGATTATCTGAAATCACATTAATGTTAATTTTTTCAAATTTCTGAGATGTTAGTATTTAATATTAATACAGTGTACAGTGTTAAATATTCTTTTAAAAAATTCAACTTGTTTATCATCTGCCCTCTTATGTTTATGAAACTCATGCTGAACACTGAATCTGAATTTGCAAAAGGATTCATTTTGCACTGGCTTGTAAATTTTTGATCACATGTTCACAAAAATCTCAAACAAATGCTATCAGTACTCTTGGCTGCTTTATTTTTTAAATTAAAGTTAATGATCTAAATTGAAATTAGTCATATGTCTCTTAGTTCTCTCTTAATATATGTGCTCCTTCTGTCTTTCTTTTTTCTTGTCAGTTTATTTCTTGAAGGACAGTTTGGCCTAAAGATATTAGTTCAGGTTGCTTCTTTCTAAAATGGTATATGAAGGTCAAACTTTTGTGATTGACCAAGTTCTACAGAAGATTTCTTTTGTGAAAACAAAACAATTAGATCTTCTCCTATAATATTGGGAAATACTCATCCTTAATCTGGGCATGTGGCTTAGTGGCACAACATACCTTGTCTAGTATATACAAGTTCCTAGATACAGCATTGTTAAGAGGGAAGACAGCGGGGATAAGACAGTTGTTGAGCTGTACATGATGCCACATCCATAAACCCCAACACTCAGGAAGTGAAAGCAAAAAGATCATTGAGTTGTAGGCTATCCTGGGCTACTTGGTAAATTCTAGGTTTGATCTACAGCTGCCTCTTGTAAAAACTAGATGGAGCAAAACTCTATTCTCTCCATATATGAAATACACGAGCATGGTTTTTTTCCCCCAATGGCATTTAAAGTTCATTTTCTTTATTTGAGAACTTCAGAGCTATGCAAGTCCTCAGAAATCATACAATCTGATGGTTTGCAAGCATATATAAAATGTAACATATTTTAAAAATTTCAAAACCAATAACAGACACAAGTATCTTGACTTGTAATTTGAAAAACAACTATTCGTTCATCCAGTTGCTTCATCATGTACATGAAGAAAGACCTTCAGAGAACATGCTGTGCTTAAGATGACTCAGACAATCTGGTGATACTGGCAACTCTAATGTACAAGTTCACAGTGTTGAGACTGGGATAAGATAGCGCTCACTGGAGATCTGTGCTCGACAGCCTGTGAGAACTACACTGTCTCTCTCCTTTATATGAAATGAGAACAGTGAGGTCCTCTATCTCAATGTGTTAGGATAATTAAATGCAAACTGTACATTTCATGTACTAAGATTGGCATGGTTAATTTGTAATTGTTAATGATTACTGACATTACAATAGAAAGTTATTAGCGAAATTCTTATGAAGTCTGTTGGCTTTCTCCCAAGAAAACTGCAAAAGAAGTTCCAGTAATTTAGATTGCTACATCTTGCTTGATTGTATAATACTTTAGGTTTTTTTTTTCAATCTTTTCTCTCTCCACATCCAAGAAAACAAACAACAACAAAACTACCAAAATACTTAGCAATTTATTGTTATGATTTTTGCTTAACCCTTGAGATAGACTAAAAAAAA